>JBBPKG010000024.1:76518-92390 GCA_038089115.1 Fistulinella cinereoalba | reverse complement strand
CCTTAATGGCGCATTGGTTGGTTGTCTCCTCATTTGAACCATCTCCGCCCTCCGAACCCGGGCGCTGTCACCAAGCCTGCGACGAGATTTCTATGACCTGAGCCCTTGTCGGATTCCCGGAATGAGCAATATCTTGACGAGTGATGGACCCGTTGGGCGCAAGGATGAAGAGATCCTCATCACATTCAACACTTGGCAGGTCCACGACAGAGGCCATGGGGCATTGCACGATGCTTTTCCTGCATGAAAGTTTGGATAACATTTACCCATTCCCCAATCATGACCGGACAAGACAAACTGTTCACGGTGACTTGTACACTTCATGAAACTGAACGGGCACTTTATGTGTGCCCCAAAGTTACTAGGCCTGATCGAAGACGGAACCAAACTGGTGAATATGGCGCAGCAACTTGAACGGGAGTTACTTGCTGATCGACAGAAGAGAAAAAATCGAACTGGGTACTTCTACAATTGCCCCGAACGATAAAGGTCAGACGACGGAAACTGAAATGGTGTCGTCTCGAACCAAAATGTGATGTGGAACTTTTCTATTTGGAATCCGGGTATCATGTCATAGCCTGAACAGCAAAACTACAGAGGGACCCCACAGCAAGACCGATGATCCCAAGAGTCCCACAAAGCATCCCAGCGACTTCTACGCCTTTATGAACCCCTTGGAGAGTTGGGTTGTGCTTCAGGGATGAGGCGCCAACAGTCGCCAGAGTCAATACAGCGCCTTGAGTGTACCCCAGGGACAGCACGATGAACATGAATAGGATGTCGGAATATATGGTGGGCAACATCAAGGGAGACGGCGCATGCCTAGGGATGTTGCACACAAGAACCAAGGGAATGAACAATGTCCGTATCAAAGACACAGCCAAGATCTTCTTAGGGGACCAAAAGGCCAGCTGAGTAGAGGAGAAGCAACAGCGACCAGCAAGATCTCCTACGTTGAAAACCAGGAAATGAAGTGCAGTGAACAGCATGGGATGGAAGCCCGGATTCACTGGTTGCACGCGGATCGTGATCGCAGGAAATACCCCCTAACGTAACAGAAGTGTTGATCAATTGAAGAGTAATGATGATTGAAAGGCAGGCACTTACTAGAGTAACCGTGAAGGAATATGCGATGGAGAACATGTAAGACAGGTTCCGCATAAATATTTGGTAGCCGGGAGATCCGGCCTCCATCGGAGAGTCCCTGCGGCCATCCGTGAGGAGTTGCGTGAGTTCGTCTGCGTCTTCAACCTGACGGCATTGTTGCGGAGCACCGGGACCCGACTCATGGGCAGAGACCTTGGCCCACTGCGTATAGGTGATCAATGTGGCGACGAGAAACAGCGCGGAAACACTAAAAAATATGCGCGCTGCTGTTTCCTCGGCTTGATTGTCTTTATCACTAGCTTGCAGCCCCGTCGCGCCCTTTAAAGCTGGCCACGGAGATAACGTCCAGAGAGAAATCAAAGAGCTAGCAACTTCGGCCATACTGGTGACAACTGCGACGGCAGCATGTCCTGACAACACCGTTTGCATGCACGAGGGGCCAAAAAGGGCAGCCCTGGCATAGACAGCCGTGCACAAATAGGCGGCTGCGGTTGCCAGAGAAACTGTAACAAAGAGGACAAACCAAAAGAAGGCTAACGCTGTGCTTCGAATGAATGTACTGGAACATAGAGACATGACAAGGAAGATCATTATGACGATGGACGCAGATATACGGCGCGACGGGGACGACTACGAGAACTTGATGTGAGCCTTAAATTGAGCTTTGAATACTCACGAACCTGTTTCGACGTAACCGTGGAGTAAAACTGGAATACCAGTTTCGTCAAAGTATAGACGCTAGACATGTACGAGCCAAATGCTGGATAGAACGGGGACTTTGCCAGTCGTGATAAGAAGAATGGTGACCCATTCACCAGAACTTGAGTGTAAGCCATGAGCCCTGACAAGCAGCACGGTGCGAAAAATCTCACCGTTCCAAGGCAGCAAGATAGCACACCCCAGAAGGAAATACAACCATTTGGCTCTAGCTCCGGCAGCATCTCGCATGCTGGTCGAGTATGTGTCGTTCCTAGTGACTTCAGTTGGATCGTTGTCGTCGATGACGTCGGCTTGGTCTTCAGATGAGATAGCAAGGTCTGGGTACGCTCCCGGAGAAACTGACATACGAAAAGGTGAAGTCTGCTGATATAGTGTAACGATGGCAGAACGAATATCTTCGGGCAGGGAGCGCTTGGTGCAAGATTCCGGCCGTTGTTCGGCCCGCCTCACATAAAGCACAATTGACTTTAATAAAGCTTATCACAGCATGGTCCCATCAAGATCAATTGATCCCAAAACGAACGGAGGCACTTACGAATCCGATATGACGCTATAAGAACCTCCTGAGGTGACCTGAGGCGACCTGAGGCTGGTGAAGTCGTATTATGTCGCAAACAATAGAAGATCTGGAAGAAATGCCGGAGCCCCAGAGGAAGGAAAGACGCCTGCATTGCGTGATGGAAACGTGTGCAGGTTCATGGCCCGGGAATATAAACGCCAGGCACCTGAGTTCTGGATGCCACGAGCCCGAGGTTCTGTCTTCACCCTCATTGAGATGATGGAATTCGAGCCGAGTACCATGTAGTATCCGACCCGGAGTATAAAGAGTCTGCTGAACCTACGCCGGAATGTAGATCTATGAATAACGCTATTCTGCTTGCTGTCTGACAGAAATTTAGTTGTCGACACTTTGGTGAGTCGTGATCGTGTTGAAATTCAAACGTTCAAGCCTGAACTTCTTGATCTTGCGCCTGAGACAATTTACAAATAGAGCCGGAGTACTCCGGTGCTATGCCGAGCATCCGTTTCACTGGTAGTGTGTTCTATTACGAGTACTAGTAACATGAGACTCTACTCCAAGCACGCGAGTCCGTCGCCGGGATCACTCGACCCTGGACTCCTTTATGATTTCGGAATCAAGCTGTCGGATTCTATCCTGACGGCATCCATCAAGTGGAGAGCAACGTCATTAGTCTCTACCGGATATCAAAATATGGCAAACAAGCGAAACCCACCTCGAGCGTATACAGATAGGAATCGCGGGACGCCGGTGCAAGCGAACGGAGGCTCTCTACGAGTTGATACAGGTAGTCCTAGGTAACGCCAGCTGTGATCACGAATCAAGGATGGGTCCTCTGAACCAGACGTACCTTGTTCTTACCAGAGGGTCCGATAGACCGCCAGATATGTGCCGCCAGGGTGTCGAGGGGTTCAAAGCCGACTTAATAGATTGGAATTAAAAAGAAGTGACGATATGAAAACTCGCACACACCGAAGGAAGGGTTGTCGGGTCTGGCAACGTAGCACTGGGAACGGAGTAAACACGTTACCACAACACCTACTGGGGGTGAGTATCAAACAAACATATGCCTGACGTGAAAGAGGTCGGTCATCGGAACCATAAATGAAGGCGAGCAGACCTACGTTATGGATAATGATTTTCTCCACTCCGTCATTCATGGTATATACATCCAGTGTCTCCAACGTGTATCCATCCTGTAACCATTCAACCAGTAACATGTGAAAATGAACGTCGAGCGAGGGAGGAATAAGTTTCGTGCACGACCGCAATCGAAGCACACACCTTCTCTCGATAGTCTGGGTGCCAACATGACAGTTGTTGTAGAACAGGTGGGAGCTTACAACATCTGGGCAGGCTCACCTAAATAGTCACGCACTTCTGCAACATATACTGGATCTATTGTATACGCCACACCTGATCACGACGATTCTATCAACAAGTTTGCCAGCTATACAAGGGGAGAAACTTGCCCCAAACGACGTCTTCATCGGCGAACGTATCCTGTCTCATGTTTAAAACAGTATTAATACGATGTAGCAACCACACGCACGGATGTGGAGAACTTATCCCAGTCTTCTTTATGGATCAGTGTCACCACACGGCCGGGGTTCTGATGCAACACAAGACATAGGTCAAAGATTCATGAGACGTCAGCGCGTCGATCTCGATATATAAATGACTCACCTCGGGAGTACCTCGATGGTCGTGCGATTTTTGTGCAAATCGGCGGATATATCCTCTCAAGAAACCAGAAACTAGTGAGGTGGCACTTAGAAACGAGCTGACAACAGGCCGGCACCGATGAAGGGATCCACGTACCTTGGGATATAACATGGGGAGGAGGCTTTCGATCAATGTGTGTAGTCGTTTGATTCAAGGTCCTCGGCGACGACAGACATACCTTGAAAATAAGAGATCCATAGGCAAATACGACGAACGTAGTAGGAGCAGCCATGACCTTTTATAGTGGGGTATCCAGCAATTCCAGGAGACTTCTGCTTGACGTTTCACCACAAGGAACAATCGCCAGCCTCACTCACTGGCCACGATCACATCAACAGATGAACAAGATGACGTGACGAGTCATGAGTTTGAAAGGCTGTGACTAACCCGTGTCGACGCCGGCATTCGCCGACGCACATCTACTGCCATCGCCGGACGAAGCCCGAGTCACTCGTGCGCGTAAGGGCATGAAGTAGGAGCTCCAAGGCTGTTTGAAAGATATTGCACAACTGTACCTGATAGTGCTTCAGTGGAGCGCATCCAACTATCTTCATAAGAGGCTACACATAACTTAGACAACAGACATGAAGTCACAGTACACTTTGGGCAGTCTCTGTCATGGACCCAACACAAACTTTACCTAAAGTTGTACTTGACTTTTGCCCTCCACTCGATAAACGCTGGCCACACCCAATACAAAAGATGTCCAAGCCTGACGTACGACGGAGCAAATACTACTCTTTTACCTGCGTCAATTGCACAAATACATTGATCTGCTACGGCATCGCGTTTCATGCCATGTTTGTTTGCATCAGATTCATGAATCTTTGTGGTGGGTACACCAGGAGGATTGTCGACAGCAGAAGCGCGAAACGAGCCTTCGATAGTTGCTGGGAGGAAGAATGTAAAATTGATTGAAGGATGTTCGATAGCCAGTGCCTGATACAGTAGGAGTGAGGCAGATTTGGTAGCAGCATAGAGCGAGCGTGTCGGAGCAGGAATTACTGCTGCCAAGCTCGAAAACAGCAGGATCGATGGCGACAACGAAGTATACGAAAGCAGGGGGATCTATTCGGACGCAGCGTGAGAGCAATCTTTCGTGTCACATATGAAGCCTTACGAATGCGATAGCAGCGATGTAAGGACCGATGAAGTTCCCATTCGCAGCAGCCATGGCTGCATTCACGGCGTGTTGGAGACCTTCCGGACCAGCTTGAGAACCGATGATGTCTGGTGTAGACATGTCTACGCCTGCAACGGACATAAGTAGCTGGAGAGCGGAGACACCAGCGACAAGTATGAGCGTGTCTAGGCCATGCCATACTAAACAGATATAAGGTTTCAGTGAATTGATGATTACAAATTCTCAAAATCAAACATACTCTTATGAAGTGTTTCGCGCAACTGGACCATGTCTCCGACATCCCCACAGTCACCTCTAACACCCAGCACACGGTCCTTGAACCCTCTTTGTTCTGAGAGCGCCCTACATTCCAGGGCAACCTCTTCCAACTCGGACTGTCGCCTGCCAACTATGCAGACGAAAGCACCACGGGTAGCATATTTATGGGCCAGCGTTCGCCCCACGCCGCTTGTAGCGCCGAGAATGAGCACACGTTCATTTTCCGGGTGTATTTTGTACGTTCTTCGGGGGCGATGGGATTGGAAAAGGCATAGTGTAGAAAGGCTGGCTGCGAGGACGCAAGCTGTCGTAGTTAGTGGTGAGCTTTGGGCGACCTGAAGGAGTTTATTTAGTGACGTTGACATGGCAGCTTATCTCTTCTAGTGTAGTGGTCTGGGCAAACACGGTTCAAAGTCCAGCTTCAAACCTTGATTTGATTGCTCGGTTTTGTCGGCACTGGGGATGTCTAGACTGACGGCGGAGAAGGATAATACTTACGTAATATACTCAAAAGGTGGTCCACCCAGGACGGTAGTACCCGGTGCTTCCTGTCTTTCCGCCATTTGGTAGCCTGCAAACCCCTTGGAGCTTGTACTTAACCAAAACACGTATAGCAACAGAGCCGCTTGGCCGTGACTTAGATCAGTCCGGACAACACGTCGTCTCCTACTTGTAGGACAATCCACCCAGCACTTGGAGTTGAGTCCCTTTCGAGCAGGCCCGACGGTATTTTGCAGGTTGCCAAAGAAAATAATGACTTTCGTAACACGTGAGGACGACGCGGTTGTGCGCCATTCCCTCGGGGGCTCCAACATGTCAGTGGCTTCATTGCCGAAGAGGGTCAACGGCATTGTGGAATGCACCCACAAAAGCTCGCTGCGGTTGACCGCCATCTCTGCGTATGCTGCGTACACTCGCCCGTTCGTACCCTGGGACAGTACCGCCGGCCTTGTAGTAGCGTCGGGACCAGCATGCCATCTTCTGCAATAACGTTCCCCTCCATTCTTTTCTTATTGGCTCTCACTAGTTTTTCGCCCTTGCAATCGTCGGCTGCTGACGCTCAGCAGTGGAGATCGCGCTCAATTTACCAGGTGTGATTGATGCATCTACACTTTGCAGTCAATGCTTAATGGGGTGCAGGTTATGACGGATAGGTTCGCTCTCCCAGATGTTAGCGATAGCACCGCGTACAACATTCCTTGCAATACTTCAGCCCTTCAGTACTGCGGTGGTACTTGGAAAGGCATTATAGAACATCTGAATTATATCCAGGGTATGGGCTTTGACGCCATCTGGATCTCCCCTCCGTTTTCCAATATCGAGGGCTTCACCCCGATGGGAGAGGCATATCACGGGTGCGTTATTCATTCCTTCATTCCACCTGATCTTCATATTTATGCCCCGTTCCAGCTATTGGTCGCAGGATTTAACGACGCTCAACTCGCACTTTGGGACGACAAGTGACCTGAAGAACCTCAGTGATTCCCTTCACGCACGAGGGATGTACCTTATGCTGGACACTGTCGTCAACCATATGCTCTCCCCTTATCTCTTCAACACTACTGCCGTGGAGCTGGCGATGACTAATACAACGTCCCTTGTCATGAACACCACTGAGGTCCAGCCTTTTGTCGACCTCTCCGATTTCCATCCGGTCTGCTGGATCACGGATTACAGCAATCAAACTGAAGTGGAGCAATGCTGGCTCGGCAATCCGGCTATGCCATGGGCGGATGTGGACACAGAAAACACAGATGTCATCCGGATGCTAAACGACTGGATCGCTGACGTGATCACGGACTTTGGGGTAGACGGGCTAAGGTTGAGTACCGTAAAGTTTGTCACAAAAGAATTTTGGAGCAGCTTCACGGCCCAAGCGGGTATTTTTATCCTTGGAGAGGTGAGCCAAGTACAGAGCCAAGTAACCTGACTGATCCTCAAAACAGGTGTATTCCGCGGACGTCAACTACACTAGCCCCTACACCAGTGAGCAGAATGCCTTTAAAATCGCCGACAAAGAATTGTTTGCTGATGATGCGAAAGGCATCATGGATGCGGTGTTGGACTATCCTACTTGGTTTGAACTCGTCCCCGCGTTTACATCGTCGGAAGGTGACTTTAGTGCCCTGAAAAACATTGTTCAGCAGTCGCAGGGCGAGTATGCCAGTGGCGCTTTCATGACAGGGTCGTTCCTGGATAACCATGATCAGCCTCGTTTCGGCTCGCGGACGGCCGACCCTGCGGTAAGAAGGTCTGGTTCTTGAACCAAAATATCAACTACAAGTTTCACTCAGCTGCGCACGAACGCGATTGTCTGGCCATTTATTCACGACGGTATTCCCGTACTCTATTACGGTAAGTCATGACCTCGCTTTTCAGTGCACCCTCTTTATGACGTACATCAGGACAGGAGCAAGGTCTCTCTGGGGGTCAAATTCCAACAAACCATGAAGCGTAAGCCTCCCAACGGATGCAGAGGGGTAATATTGGTCATACCGGCTGACTGACTTTTATTATAGATTGTGGCATACCCGATATGATCCTGAACACCCCCTTTATATCATGATCACAGCGCTGAATCAAGCGCGGAAGGCTGCGATCTCATCGGAAAAGTTTTTCCTGACGACGCCGGTTAGTTCTATCTAGTTCGAGCAAGAAAAGATAGGCAGTGGTTCATGTGATCCGATAAGATGCAATTTCTGGATACCGATTCACCACACACGCTCGCCGTTTCGAAACCCTCCTTGCTCGCACTTTTAACTAACATCGGCAGCAAGCAAACAACCTCCGTCCAGTGGAATGTGTCACACCCGGTATTCAAGGGCAGCGAAAAAGTCGTGGATGTGCTTACCTGTCATACTTTTTTTTCGGCGGAGACCGGAGGTGTGGTGATACAATCGGAGACAGGCATGCCAAAGGTATGACCGGGATGGTGATCCGGAGGTTCAACTTGAATGCTGACTGCATTGTCGCGCCGACTGCTGTTTAAACAGGTGCTTATGCCAGCAAAGTCGCTGAAGGGCACGAATCTCTGTCCTCAGACACAAAGCATGGACTTTGGGAGTGGAAGACGTGGCATTAGCAACGTCAACGTGGTCTCGTGGACAGCTGTCATCTCATCGATAGTCGTCCTGGCAGCGTGCCACTTTGCCTGATCGAATACAGCTATACCCATATATAGAATGTTTCTTCCCTCTCACTCAACGTGGCATTAGGTGGACTTTACTCATTTTTCTCTCGCACAGCGGACCACATTACTATGTTATCGTTTAATTAATTTTCATGGACACGTTCAGCGTTTGTTTGCTAGATGGCTATAGCTTTGTCATGTGCATGTTTTCATTTGTTGATCGAGAGTCACAGCACCTTATGTTGATCGTCTTGGTTTGGATGCCGGTAATATTACGACTTACTAACCCGAGTGACTAAAGCGCTGTCTTACCTGAGCGTCACAGCACCTTGGAAACCCCAGGCCACAGGGCAAGAACCGAACTACCATGGACCCCGTCCGATCCCCTCAGGATGTCTATGCCAGCCATGTATCCTCCTCTCGCGGATACCCCATCTGGACCCCAGAGTCAAGCACCCAGCTATTATCTTATCACCCTGAGGGGCTCAAGATTGGCGACGTTGGGGTGGTCGTTCCAGAGCACGGCAACTTTGACGTTTTCTTCAACCTGTGTCTCCCCGTAGACGACCCTTTTCACAAGTCCGGCGGTGTTCCCGATGGCTTCACGCCTCTCCGGCTAGATGAGGCAGACATCAAGACCGTGACAGGCGCAGAGGGCCCTGGCCAAGTCATTACTGGCACCACCGTCAAGAACCTAGGTGGCGCTGCGGCGCCGATGCCGGGGGAGGTACCGAGGTCGGTCTGTCCCGTTTCCGCACGAGAAGGAGTCCCTCATGCGAGCGCAACGTTGGACAGAATCAACCCGCCAGGCGCTACACCGTACAATTTCAATTTGACGTCGACAGAAGGGGCGCTCCTCGTTCTCCCCGAAGGCGCGGACCGCCACGACATACGAGACCCTCGACCATTCTTTGACCAGGCGTCTCGGCACGCTGCGGCCTGGTACCAATTCGCACAGGACAAACTCGGTCGGATCATCAGCCACGACGCCATCTACGTCATCACTGGTTTTCACAAGTCCCGCTCGTGGGGCTTTGCGACGTACGAAAACGACGAAGGGGACGATTTTCCTGCCCGGTTCACCATTGGTGCGCACGAGGGCGATAGTGTGGCGGCAAGCTGTGGTTGGGAGACCACGCGGAACACGGAGTGGCGTATTGGCCCGCTCCATGGATCAGGGCTCACGAACCAGACGGTGTTTATCCGCGGGTTCAAGATTGCGGTGAGACACGCAGTGCAAGGTGTTCCCCAGAAATGGGTCAGCTTCCACGAGGGATCCAACGCTGGCGAATCTTGGCTGGCCAACGCTTGGAGGGGTATTTCCAAGACGATAGGGATATCTCCCGAAGTCCATGGGCAACGTGTCGAGATTTCGCGCATACCGGGGATACTACCGGTGATTCCCTGGTCACTCCTGTGCATAGCACCACAGGGCTGAAGCTCTTGCCAGGTTTTCCATCCATCAGACGTCATCAATCGACTCATATTCCGAAAAGTACCACTGGTGACGATCCATCCGGGACGTTTCTGACGGAGATATTTTTTACAGGAACCGTCGGCAAAGGTGGCCATTACACACGACAGTGACTGGGGTTCCATGCTTGACAAGGTCAGTGCAGTCGTGTTTCCTCTTCAGGTGTTGACCCGTGTTTCAGGGTTTACTCAGGCTCGAAGATTTTGTAAAAGATGAACTTGTAATGAAAGCGATCTCTGAAAAGTATCATATAGTCTCACGGGAAGGTAAGCATCGTATCCTTGTGCCATACCAATGTTGATGTCATTCAGGTGTGGGGTATTTGCAAAGCAAGAAGTTTGTTTTTACCAGGCGTTTGATTCCCAAGTGCTTCGTCTAATAACGGCAACAGTGGTTCGGACCCTCTTACGGATGAAAATGAGGCTGTTTCCCATCCCGAGCCTCTCAGCGTCGTATCTCAAAGCGTGTATCGTTGTATCGAAGAATCGGCCGACGGTTCCGCAGAAAGGTATGTCAGCTGAAGTCGGTACTGCGCTGTCGTCTCATCTCACTTCCACATGTACCCAGTCATCCTACCGGTTTACAGAGGTCAATACTTGCGCCGATGTATCCGCACTGTTTCTGAAAACCTTTTTGTCCATAGCATCCCTTCAAAGTTTGGCATGGATTCACGGACATTTTCGGGAACCCTCCGTCCTATCAAGATCATTGTGATGTCTGATTATGTCAGTCGGGCTTTCTCTTTTTCGTGTTGCGCAGTATCTGACCGCTATTTTCGGGCAGGTTTGCGCTTTCTGTTATATATGTGACAAGGTTCTCCAAGATGCAATTGTAGCGTGTCAGGACCTTCCCATCCAGTTCGATGTGGAGTTCCGACCCTTCACACTTGTGAATCCGACGGCTCTTCCAGCGGACCAAACGGTATGGCGGAACCCTTATCTCATAAAGAGGTTCGGAAAGGAAGAAGCAGAAATGAAATTAAAGGCGGTATATGAACTGTCGCAGAAGGCGGGTTTGAAGCTGTCAGTGAATCGATTGATCGACGCACACCCACTGACACGATGGTCTGCTTAGCGCGGACGATAGCATTGTGGCTGCAACTGCCCAGGCTCACCGACTGGCTGCTAAGGCATACAAGGAGGGTGGCCAGGACCTACAGAACAAATTCAACACGTACATCTTTGAAGCCTGTCTTGCGAAAAAGGCGAATCTGAATGACGAGGTTGTCCTGGTCGATGCGGCCGTGAGCACCGGGCTCATGAACAAAGAGGAGGCATGGCTCGTGCTTGGATGGCAGTACGTTTGCTGATGGCTTGCCTGGACAGGCGGTTTCGTTTTTGCGTTCCAGCGAGTGTCTAGAATGCGTCGAAAAGACGGTCGAAGCCGCGAGGGCCCGTGGCATCACTGGCGTGCCCTTTGTCGTCATCGATGGCAAGTGGGCAGTCAACGGCCTCCAGCCAGTGGAGTGCTTCATACAGGTGCGCACCAGTTTTATTTCCCGACACGATCGTGCTCACGATCTCTGCCCCAGATTTTCCGCAAGCTGGCTCATCTGCCTCCAGAAAAGGTGCCGGCAGCACATGCGGAGGTCAAGATTGGTCGGGGCACGGGTATCGTGTGTAGAATGCCGTCGTAGTCTTACTGTTGTTCGAGTTAATGAGCGTCTTGTCTTGGATTAGCGTTTCGCGTTTGTAGGTTGCTTTATTGTAATAGTTTGCGCCGTAGGTCAGTTTGCGATTCGGCAGATCCCGGCAAAGCCATAAAAGTGGTTATGATTTTGATGACGCTGACCGCCGGCAGTGCCCGAGATTGGTTGGTTCAAACTTGCAACATGGTCACGACGTTGTTGAGGGTTGTGTCTATCAGATACATACCTTTCTCATCCGGAGTCGCCTTCGTCCCGTGCCGCGACCCCGACGACCTCCCTTGCACCAAAGTCATTCATTCTCTCCGCGCTGTTCCAGAAGGACATCGATCACACGGCCGAACCTGCATTTCAGTGACCGGGCATGCTCGTTGCCGTCGATCACGCGTCCCCGTCCGGGCGGCATCCGCATCGACCAAGCACATATCGATGCACTGATACTTGGTGGCCCGATGAAAGTACCCTGAACGCTAGACGTGGTCCTCGTGCCCTGACAGGTTGCGCAGACTTGCGCAGAGCTTGTTCGCTGAACATTGCTTCCGTCACAGTTTCTGTAGCACAAATGTCCGTGGATCTTCGCGTTCTCCGTATCATTTGTCGAAGTTCATGTAGGATATAGACGGTTGATGCCTGGGTTCAGTGCCAAAGATGGGCTGCACCATGAATGTCTGTAGGGATTGAAAGGAAAGACGTAGTCCAGGTGGATGGGGAGGGAACAATGACGATGGTTCAAATTCAAAGGGCATGGGCGAGAGTCCTACTATTCCTTGCGATCCACACTTTGTGGTAGTCTGGAGGCCAGACCGTCTATGAGGAGCCGCGATCCTAGCGGATGAGGCAATTGTCGACGGATTGCCTTATCCGCTAGGATCGCGGCTCCTCATAGACGGTCTGGTCCCCAGGCTAACTTTATGGGATGGAGTTCGATACGACGGCGACGCGACGACATCAACAGCCCCACTGATAGACGCTTAACAATTGTACCTTGTTCCCAAGAAGATGAGCGCCCAAACATCTCTCAGACATGCCCGACCCTCCTCCGCGCTTGTATGCACGACATTTGCTGCAGTTCGGTTGCGGATATCCTCTTTGGACGCCCGAGCTGGGCACCCAGTACGCGCGTTACCGTCGAGACGGCCTTAGGATTGGGGACGTCGGTGTCATCGTCCCGGAAAACGGCAGTTTCGACGTCTTCTTCAACATATGTCTTCCCCGCGAGCATCCGTTCCATCGCGTCAACGGTGTGCCGGACAATTTCGTACCCATCGACCTCGATGAACTCGATGTAGCAATCTACCCTCATGCTGAAAATGATGGGAGTGTCATTTCGACGTCGTCCGTAACAACACTCAGGACCATCGAACCACCGGATGGGTGAGTCAGACATTTCTACTAGTCCGCGTAGACCATCCTAATTCTTCGTGCTTTTTTGAGAGCTAGCCGACAGCGTGCATTGACCTACGAGTTCAGTCTTTCTTCCAGTGAAGGCGCGCTCCTCATCCTTCCAGAGGGCGCCGAAAGTTACGCTTTGCTCAAGAGAAAGCTTTTCAAAGACGTAGCCACTCGTCATGGCGCGGACTGGTACAAATTCGCCGAACAACAGCTTGGCCGTATCATCACCCACGACTCTCTTTACCTGATTACGGGGTGCTACAAGTCACACTCTTGGTCCGTTGCCGCATTTCATGAGACGTTGTCTCACGCTGGCAACTCCGAATTCCCTGCGCAATTTAAGCCTGGTCAAACCAGGCCCGGTGGCATTTCCGCGGCATATACTTGGGAAACTACGCGTGCGCTGCATTGGCGTGTAGGCCCATTAGGCGAGTGGACTGCAATCCCAAACCAGGCGGTGTTCATCAGCGGGTTCAAAATTGCGATCAGAGATAACATACTCGGCAGAAAGAAGGTGGCAGTCGAGATAGATACCGTACCTGCTCGTTTGGCGCCTCAGAAGTTTTCCGGTGGTAGTACAGGTCACTCCACAGCTAGTAGGCTTTGGGGAAGTCTTACCTCGAAAGGTGGTGGAGATAAGGAAGCTGGAGATCAAGCTGAGGCAGAGTCGGTTAACGAACCAGGAGCAACCCCGTTGCTTGACGAGACAGATGACGATGAGCATGTTACGGTCATTCATGTACCAGAAGCTCCGCAGGTCTGTGAGATAATCCAACTTGGACCACGCTGACCAGGATACAGAACGTTCATCCATCTGATATCATCAATCGATATTTACTTCGCAAGGTTTGCTTTCCACACTATCTTTATGGGGGTGCTGTACAACAGCCTCATGGTGACATTTCGGTTCAGGAACCCTCGGCAGATGTTGCTGTAACTCATGACAGTCAATGGAGCATTCTCATTAACAAGGTTCACAAATATATCATTCCATCTCACTAGTCCCAATACTAACTAATTGACTGGCGATTGTCAGGGAATATTGAACCCGGAAGACCTTACTCACGAAGACAACTTAGAAAGCATTATATCTGAAAACTACCTATCATTTTCCCAAGATGGTAAGTCCACCTGCTGAACTGCTATACGAATCCGACTCGTGTCAGGTGTAGCATGCTTGCGATCCGTAAAGTAAATCCTGTAAACGGACAATCTAGGCTGTGCTAATGCTACCTTCTACTTGGGCAGCGATTCTTCAATCCGGCTGGCTGATGTCGAGGATGCAGTTCGCGAAGCTTGGAACAACAAGTTAGAAGATGCCGAAGAAGTGCTATCGAAGCAAATCATCCATCGCACGAGTTCTGATCACACATTGTTCGCCCATAGAGCGCTCGTTCGAGCCCGGTTGCAGCACTGGGATGCGGCCCTGAGAGACGCCGAGACGGTCAGTGCCATGCTCTTCCTTTGTAATCCCGTCCTACGACTATTTTGTGGAATGGACAGTCCATCGACATCCAACCGTCCGTGTCCGCTCATGTGGCGAGGGGCTTTGCTTTGTTTGGGCAGCAAAAATATGCCTTGGCATCGCATGCTTTCAACGTCGCTGTTCGTGAATGCGACGTCCGTGACGGAGTCCTTGTGTCGCTTATCAAGGTAGCTTTCTCATCCGCGCTGTCAACATTATTGGAAATTGATATTACAATGACAACAGTATATCGTCTTGTTCGAAGTCGGCTATCATGCCGAAAGTATGGCTGGTATCTCTGATTTGATTGAACACTGTTCGGCTCAAATCAAGTCTGCATGCTCTGCGGCTCAGGCAGGTGTTTTGGGATGAATATGGCTAAAGGTATATAATTTTTTTTTTCTATAGACAGAAACACATCTTCGGCTTGCGACCATAGCAACCAAGGATGAGAATTATGAACGAGCGCTACAGCTCTTAACACGGGCGGAATCATTTGGACCATTTCATGCAATCCAAGAGTTGGAGGTCATTTCGTTCGTGAGTAAAGGGTTTGGTGCATCGTGACATGTGTGCTGATATTTCAGATATGTGGCTGGAGGTTTGATAACCTCCAGTTCAGCACTCACCGCCAGAAATGCGAAGTACTGTATGCTGCCGGGCGCCTTGTTGAAGCGGCAGAGTCACTTCAAGCGATGACCCGCGACCTCGGAGAAGATGTAAGGATGCAGGAGGACAATGCCAAGTGGATCAACAGTGAGTAAGGATCTCCGTTTGTGCATTGAATGGATAACGATTCGTTTTTAAGCGTTTACCCAACAATCTCTCAAGTCCTTGGAAAGCCTTGGTGATAACTCGCTGAACAATTCAGAAGCAGTCACACAAAATTCGGAGACTTTAAGCACGCCAGTGGGTCCCGCGACACGTGACAGCATTCTTGTGAAGCGCAGCAACGCGTATGCAGCGATAGATGCATGGGAAGACGCTCTGAGTGATACGAGTGAGGTATGTCCAACTCTTTACTTCATGCCTGTATAGAATAATGACATTGTGCGGATGTAATCACACCGCGCCCTCTTTCACGCTGGCCATGCGAGAAGAGACCTGCAGAAATGAGGAGTTTGATACGTTATGACGAAGCTATTCATACTTCCAACATTACCTCTGTTCTCGAACAATGTTCTGGCCCACAGACAGAACGTGAGCACTCAATTTTGATACAGGCTATGAGAAATGATTGAGTTCGTGATAAAAGCGATCTCTGAAAGGTATCATATGACCTCACGGGGAGG
>JBBPKG010000024.1:11817-76419 GCA_038089115.1 Fistulinella cinereoalba | reverse complement strand
CAAGCATCGCTTCTCCGTGTCATACCAACGTTAATGTGATTTAGGTGTGGGGTATTTACAAAGCCCGAGGTTTGTTTTGACCAGATGTTCGATTCCTAAGTGCTTCACAACGATGACAGCGCTTCCGACCCTCTCGCGGAGGAAGATACAGCTGTCCCCCATCCCGAACCTCTCAGCATCATATCTCAGAGCGGCCAGGAATCGACCGACGTCTCTGCAGAAAGGTATGTCACCTGAAATCGTACGGTGCTACCGTCCTATCTCACCTCTCTATATATCTAGTCGTTCTACAGACTTACAGAGGTTAATACCTACCCCGACGTTTATCCTCACTCTGAAAACCTTTTGTTCCTTCAAGGTCTTCACGTACATTGTCAGGAACTCTCCGTCCTATCAAGATCATTGTGGTATCTGATTATGTCAGTCGTAGGCTTTCTCTTTTCCGTGCTGCGCAGCTTCTGACCGCTATTTTCGGGCAGGTCAGCGTTTTCTGTTATATATGTAGCAAGAATCTCCAAGATGCAATTGTGGCGTGTCGGGATCTTCCCCTCCAGTTTGATGTGGAGTTCCGACCCTTCACACTTATCAGTCCGACAGCGCTTCTATCAGACCAAACCGTATGGCAGAAACCTTATCTCACTCAAAGGTTCGGAAAGGAATACGCAGAAGCGACATTAAAGAAGATGTACGCATGGTCACAGAAAACGGGTTTGAAATTGTCAGTGTTTCGCTTGCTCAGCGCACACCCACTGACAAGACAGTTTCTCAGCGCGGACGATAGTATTGTGGCTGAAACTACCCAGGCACATAGACTGGCTATCAAGGCATACAGGAAGGGTGGCCAGGACTCACAGAATAAACTCAACACGTACATCTTCGAAGCCTGTCATACAAAAAAGCTAGATATCGATGACGAGGCTGTCCTGGTCGATGCGGCGGTGACTACGGGGCTCATGAGCGAACAAGAGGTATGGTTCGGCCTCAGGTGAGCGGCCATGTTTCTGATGGCTTGCTTCGACAGGCAATTACGTTTTTGCGCTCCACCGAGTGTCTGGATGATGTAGAAAAGATGGATAAAGCTGCAAGGGTTAGTGGTATCGATGACGTGCCCTTTGTCATCATCGATGGCAAGTGGGCAATCAACGGCCTCCAGTCAGTGGGGTGCTTCACACAAGTGCGCACCAGTTTTATTTCCCGGTGCGATCGCGCTCACGATCTCTGCCCCAGATTTTCCGCAAGCTGGCTCATCTGCCTCCAGAAAAGGTGCCGACAGCACATGCGGAGGTGAAGGCTGGCCGGGACACGGGTATCGCCGCGTGTAATTGAATGCCGTCGTAGTCTTACTGTTGATCGAATTACATAACGAGCGTCTTGTCTTGTATCAGCGTTTCGTGTTTGTAGGTTGCTTTATTGTAATAGTTGACGCGCTACGATATGTAGGTCAGTTTGCGAACAGGCCGTGCAAACAGTTGGTTATGATTTCGATGGCGTTGACTCCACCGGCGGTATTTGTCCGAGATTGGTTGGCCGAAACTTGCAACATGGCCACGACGCTGTTGAGGAGGGTTGCGTACACCAGATACATATTTCTCTTATCCGGAGTCGCCTTCGTCCTGTGGACCCTGGCAATATCTCTTGCACCAAAGTCGTTCATTCTCTCCGCGTTGTTCCAGACGGACATCGATCACACGGCTGAGCGGATGGCGAACCTGCATTTCAGCGACCCGACACGCTCGTCGACGCACCCCCGTCCAGGCGGCATCGGCATCGCCCGTGCACACATCTTTGTGGTCTCGCTCGCCGATCGACAGGACAGACGTGACCAGATGGCGTTCCTGCGCGCGGCCCAGGGCCTCACATGGACCGTGGTCGACGCCGTCCCCAACAACGCAACACACATCGACCGCATCCTCGACCGGGTTGCCCTCCAGCGCGCCTCGGCCGCCCCAACGGCCAACGTGACGGGCTTCCGCTGGCCCGAGGAGATCGAGGCGCTATCCGTCTCGTCCGATGCGCTGCAACCGTCCGGATCCGACACCTGGATCGAGCCGCCCAGGCCCGCGCATGTTCGCAGGCCAACCTTGCTCCCTCCGAGACCGACGCTCGTGTGTGCGGCCGAGGACGATACGGTGCCCACGTTCACGAACGGAACGCCTGCCTGGATGGTCCTCTCACCTGCCAAGGTCGCATGCTGGCACTCGCACGTGCTCGCCATCCGACGATTCGTCGCGCACGACTTGGACTCGGATGCGCCCCGCCGGTCGGACGACGTGGCCGTCATCCTCGAGGACGACATCGACATGGAAAAGGACATCGCGGACCGGCTGGCCGCGCTCTGGCCATCCCTCCCCGCGGGGTGGGACATTCTCTTTCTAGGTACGTCCAATCCCACCCCCGTCTCTCTTTCTCTGTGCCGTGCGCACAGACACCGCGGGGAAAAGGGATGTGTGCTAATGCGGGCCCCGCGATTGGAAAGGACACTGCTGGTCCGACGAAGGCTACTACGCGCCGCTGGCGAACGTATCCGGTGCGGCCCTCCACCCGTCGCGCGCCCCGAAATGTACGCACGCGTACGCGCTGTCGCGTCCCGGTGCGCGGCGGCTCCTGCAGCACTTGCGCTATCCGCCGTTTGCGTACTCGCGCGCGCTCGACCAGGCGTATGCGTGGCTCGTCCGGAGTGGGCGTCTCAGGAGCTATTCGATCGTCCCGAGCGTCGTTGTGCAGAGGAAGCGTGGTCGTAGCGATATTTTGCCAGGTTCGGGGAGCGAGTGGAGGCAAGGGTTGCGGGAGGGCGTGTTTGAAGCGTGAGCGGGGTTTTGTCTGGATGGCCATGACCGATCCTCTGGCGTATCACTATACCTTTTTGTTTTTTTTCTCTGATATCCAGAGCTCGATGTTGTAAACGATCGTATATGGTCTCCCCCGGATTTAAAAGGGTATCTCTCCATATGTCGACTTGTGTACTTCATGACGTCTCGGGCTTCTCGGGTCACACGAAATGACCTGGTCCCTGAGTCGAATACTTGGTCGTCCAGTACTTATCCCCCTATTACGCGACACTGAATCAGGTCCGCGAAATGTCTGAGGCGAGACTGCAGCCTTGTGCAGGTTGCCCGATCCGATCGGGAACTCATGCCGCACATGGCGCAAAGTCGACCAGTACGATGGACATGCGTGGAACGCGCCCTCCGTCATTACGGCACAGCAAGGTTGCGCCGACCCACGTTGGGGACGCATGCGTGCCCCATGACGATAGACAGAGATGATAACATATCAAACCAGAAAGTCTATGGAGGGACATACACCTGACGTTACAACAACCATCGCGGACAAAAGAAGTGAAAAATCAGGAACCGAGACACAGACGGGAGCGGAAACGAAACAAGAGAACCAAGGCGCGGTTGTCCGCTCAGTCAGCGGTGGCGGTGTTGACGAGATCGCGGAGACGGGGCTCACGGACACCCTCCGCGGTGACGGTGTCCGTCTGCGCAACTGCACGGGAAGATGCCGAAATATTTGCCAAAACGGGCTTGAGAACGGTGGCGTGCACGACTTGCGCACCCTGGTTGCCGGGGAAAAAAAAGGTGAGGATCGGAATCATGTGCAACACGCCGTACGCACCCGGAAGTTGGGGAGCTGGAGCCAGAGGACGAATATGGTCTTGAGGGCGTAGTACCATGGGACGTAGTAGAGAATGAGGCCAGACGCGATGCTCTCGGCGACGGTGAAGAAGGCGAAGATGACCCAGTAAGTGAGCCACTGAACGTTGTCCTGCGGCGCGGGGTGTTCGAGGGCCTGGAAGGAGAGATAGGCGGGGAGGGCCCAGCCGATGAGGTTGGAGACGGGGGCGGCGAGGGGGTTAATGAAGTGGAAGATGGCGACGAGGAGGATGGTTCCGATAGCGAGGAAGGTCTTTGGGACCTGGGTGTGCTGCTCAAACGTGTTGAGCACGGGGTACTTTGAGAGCTGCGGGGGTGTGAGGGACTCGGTCGGGCGACAAAGGGGGGCATGCGGACCTCCTTGTCGAGCTGGCTGAGGTAGTAGTTGGCCTTTGTCTGGACCTGGACGAAGGCGGGGTGCTGCTGGACTTTTTGCGAGGCAGACATCGGGGTTGACGAGGAGGAGGGGGACAAGCAGATGTAAGTACTTGAGAGGAGTGGATAGGGTGATGACTAATAAGTTTGGCATGAATACGTCAGCCAGGACGTGGCTTCATCCAGACCATCACCATGGACGGATACGACGCAGTCCAGGAAAGTGCCGCCTGACCCACCCGCACCGCCCGCTCACCCGCCCCGCAGGCCCTGCACAAGGCCCTGCCCCCCTTCAGTCCCTTTGTGCACGCGTCCGTCCTCCCGCACATCGCCCTCGTCCTCCTCGTCGCCACCTTTGCGCTCACGTTCTACTTTTCAACGTCCGTCGCCCCACTCGCTTCCCGACGCTGGGGTGCTCATGTCTTATCTCACAGCCTGCCAAGGGACCGCATCCCATTTCGGGAAGGCTCCGTTGCCTCACTCGCAAGCATCCTCGGTGGCTTTGGCGTGGTTGCCCTTTTCTGTACCGTAGGGGTAAACGTGTAGTGCACTAGCCCCCTCTCCTTCAGTTGTTGATCCGCCACCCGTGTTTGCAAGAGACGCACTGAAACGGACCCGTCAGCGCGTGCGCTGGCTGAAAGGCGCGTACGTACAGTGTAGAGAATCGTCGACCCTTCGTCGGCACTGCGCATCTGCGCACCGGAATAAGCTTGGTCGGCCAGCCGCGTTACCTAGACGCACCTGTTTCTCTTCGTAGAATGCTTCATGGTGTCCGCACGCAGGACATTTTTCGGTGACCTGAGCGCAATGAGCGAGATCCTCACGCCTGCCAAGCTCACACACCTTGGGCAACACCTTGTCCTCGTGGATCTTTGTCTGCGTCTTGCGCTTCTGTCGCAGTGCCGATGGGAAGGCGTCCGGGTGCGACCGCGTAATGATTTCCGTGTTTTCGTACGCTTGGAAGACTGTAAGCATGCCTACACACCATGCCGACCCGACGGATGAAACCCACACGACGCGGGTTCCTCGTGACGGCACTGCTCGCACGTCACCGTCTGTTCGTTGCCCTGCGGCAGGGCAAGCAGAGTGCCGCAACGGGGACAAAAAAGCAGCGACCCTGCCATTGCTCGTCAACGTCGGCCACAAAGAGCACAGACGATGGTCAACTTGCCGATCTTGTGGGCGAGCGCAGGCATTTTTTTGGACGACTTTCCTTGCGGCCGAACTTTGTGATGTGAACTTGCGCCCACCGACGCCCACTGAACGCTTCGTGTTGGCGACCGCTTTGTGCTCTTCTTGCTATATGGTCACGTGAACCACGTGCCTTTTTGTTTCGGAACAAGGTCATTACGCCCACAAAGAACGATATCGATCACTTTTACATCAGACAAGCCATGTTTCGCTAGCCACACAGCCCTTCCAATAAACTTCAGGCTCTCCTTCCTGGTAATATAAAACGACATGGAGCGCGTCCTGTATCGCCGTCTGGCACCACTCCATCTTCTTGCTTTCGTTTTCGGCACTCGTCTTGCCTTGCTGTTCTTCGATTGGCTCGATAAAAGGACGGACAGTGTAGTTCATATATCTTTATCCTCGCTCCTTTCCTTTGTCTCTGCTGATATATCCCTACCATGACCATCGCCATGTGCCGCTTCATCCAGCTTGCCACTACGCTCCGTCACGCCAATATTCGGTACCAGCGAATCGCCCTGCAGTACCGCCGTGCTCGGCATCCGACGCACCACGCCAAGCGACGCGCATGCCAAGCCGGCCTCCGCGTCAACACCGATGTGTGTGGGCCAGCGGTACCGTCTCCCATCCTACTCTCCACAGAGTCTCCCCAGACGGCTGGTAGAGGCGTGCCAATGGTTGATCTACCGACGAAAGCAGGTCCCGTCCAAGAGAATGGCTTATCTGGAATAGGTCTGGGACTGCGGAACCTTCCCAATGCCACCGTTCACGTGCGGCAATCACCTCTGGAAGCGGATGGCGATGCCATGGATGTGCTGCCGGCGCCAGGTGCGCCACTGTGGAAGCCAATTTCGCTCCCCGGGGACGCGGTGCACATGGCGTCGACAGAATGCGCATACCAACCCGTGTGGCAACGTGCAGGAGCCACGTATGGAGCTTCAGCGCTGGTGAGTGGGAGATGGCATGCATTTGCAGTGACTGACCGGACATGTAGACCGACGACGTGATCTGTGCGGGGCTCGGGCTCATAGATCCATCGACGGGCCATCTCAAGCGCAAACGGCACAATGATGATATGGATGTAAATGACGTCCTGCGGAAACGACGTGTGTGACGCGTCGTCCGCGGGCTTGCTAGTTACGATGTGATGACCTTCAACACGGACTTGCGACACGTGGTGTCGAAGGACACAATTCTTTTGGATTTTGGACATGTCGTGTGTAGATATTGTACACATAATACCTATGGAGATTAGTACTCTGACATTCTTTGACACTTTATGCCTACTGTTTGGATGGATATATATTTACGACACTTCCTGTCGCTTGGTCGCGATCCAAAGGAGCGAGCCCTTGCCTTTGTGGTTAAATGCCTAGATCATATGTCGGACGTGAAAGGATGACATACACAAAATCACCAGGAGATGGTGACAGGACGTACGCGAGTGGACACTGTTCAGGTCCTGGAAGGATGCCATACGGGGTGTAAGTAGCCACCTGATCACAAACCGCGATCTCGTGTGACATGTCGATCGCGAGGCCCCTTTCCGAGCTGCTTTGTGTGTCAGACAATGGCCCACAGAGCTGAGTATAAATACGACGCGTGTGGGCGTGATTCGGCGTCTGGCACCTCTCCCACCTTCCTTTGTCCTGGTCCACGCAGGCGTGACCTTATAAGACGGGCCGGCACAGCATCCAAACCCACAGCACTCCTTCGCCACCATCTCTGATGTATCCCAACGCTGATACCACCACCCAGAGGGGTCGATACCCCTCCCCCACATCCGCCTTTACCCAGCTCGTGCGCCGCCTTCGCAACGCCAGCGCACGATATACCCGGATCGCGCACCAGCACCGCGTCCACGCCCGCCCGACACACCACGCAAAGCGTCGTGCAAACATGCTTGGTCTGCGCATTGACACTGCGGAAGCGCGCGCTTGTCCGCCAAAGGAAGTCTCGAGCATTACGCCCCCAATCGTGTCTCCGGGCACCCTATGGGAAACATCTCCTTCCCCGCCTCCGCCCCCGGCACCGACCGTGATGACACATGCCACAGCCCAACATGGGCCCAGGAGTGCAGGACGGGTAGAGGACAGCCACAGGGACGCGTGCATGCGCGGTGCGCCGTTGCGAAACTTGCCCTATGTCGGTGCGCGCAAAGTGCAACGTCCCGACGGCCAGCCACGCGTCGTGCTGCGTCTACCGCCGCTCAAGCTCGAGGCGCTCGAGCCCCAAATGCCGGGCGCACCGCGTTTACGTCCGAGACAGTTGCCCGAAGAAGACAGCGATCGGTCCTTGTCGTCCGTGTCGTCTCTATCCTGTACGTCTCCCTCTTCGTGTGGGGTTGTCCCGGGGTCTGATGATGTGTCGTAGCCATCGATGAGGACGAGGTGATGACTCCGGTATGTACAGCGTCCTAGTTGTGCTTGATAGTGCTCACCTGGATGCACAGATTGATGTCGAAAGTCCGCGCTTTTCGGGATTCCGCATCACGATTCCGCCGCTGGGCGCCCTGAAGCGAAAGTACAGGGAACTAGAATTCGCCGAGGAGGAAGACGATAATGGGTATCGGCAGCCCCCCAAGGTGAGCGTTCGTCGTCGGCCGCGTTTGCGTCGCTCACTGCCCGGACAGCGTTTCATGCTCGCCCGTTGGAACGAGTCACAGAGACGATGACGGGCAAGTTCCAGTTATGAAACACGCACACGCATGGACCTTTTACGTCATAACCGTTATGCCTGTCGATCTTGTTTGTTGTACATTGCCTAATGTAGTCGAGTCCGATCAGATGCGATAAGATCACACGCGAACTTTGTCCAGGACGTGCAGCATGTCTGATCCGACGACCCAGTCCAACTACGATGCGATCGCAACGACGGATGTCGAGCTCAACTGGCGCGTCGATTTTGAGGCAAGGACGATCTCCGGCTCGGTCGTGCATCGCCTGAACGTGCTCGCAGACAAAGTCGACCACGTCGTGTACGTCGTCTTGCACGGGACAGTCGTGGGTGACGCTGATCATCGGGCAGATTCGATACCTCGGATTTGGACGTGACCCAGGTCGAGGTCCAGCTCGGCGGGGGCGCTTGGGAGCCCGTCCAGGTGCGTCCGCTGTCCGCCTCCGTTCCACTCATCAACGTCCCCAGTTCTCGATCGGAAAAGCACACCCGGTGATGGGTTCCGCGCTGAGCGTGCCCTTTGGCCGCCCCGTCGACGCACACAGCCCGGGCCCGCGCGTCCGGATCACGTACGCGACCCGAGAGAGCATGGCGCTCCAGTGGTTGACCCCCCCGTGCGCCCAGTGTCCTTGTTGTGTGTGTGCCAAGCCTGAGGCCGAGACGTCCCCCAGACAGACGCAGGGCAAGACACACCCGTACTTGTTCAGCCAGTGCCAGTCCATCTACGCGCGAACGTTGGTACCCATCCAAGGTGCGTCCCCCCTTGATCAGCCGTGCGCGCGCTGGAGACGTGGCAGACACCCCGTCGGTGAAGATCGTACGTGTCCTTGTCTCGTCCCGAGCGCGAGTTGATCTGGTTCCCCGTGACAGAGGTACACGGCACGCGTCGCGTCGGTCCTGCCCGTCCTCATGTCCGCCATCCGCACCGCCCCCGCGCTGGACGACTTCCCTAGCGCCAACGACCGTGGGAAGACGCTGGTGACCTACGAGTATAACCAGGTGCGTTATTTCAACTTATCCCAGAACGAGACGACGCGCGTGGGATTTGACGCTGGTATCAGCCCGTCCCGATCCCATCGTATCTCCTCGCCATCGCCTCCGGAAACGTGGTGTACCGCGCGTTCGAGGTCCCCGAGGGTAAGACGTGGACGAGCGGCGTCTGGGCTGAACCGGAGCTCGTGGAGGCGGCGTGGTACGAGTTCCACGCGGATGCGCCCAGGTGGGTCGTGCTGTGTGTCGTCTGAATCGTCGGCCGTTGTAACCCGACCCGCCCAGGTTCTTGGCAGCCGAAGAAGAAATCACGAGCGCGTACACATTTGGCGTGTACGACCTCTTGGTGCTCCCGCCTGCATTTCCGTATGGAGGCATGGTAGGAAAAAGGGCATTATAATGGGCGCTACGCTCACGCATGTTGGACAGGAAAACGCCTGTCTCACGTTCGTCACGCCAAGTAAGCGGACGTCCACAGGCGCTAATACGTGGTGACGTGAGCTGACTTAGCCGACCAGCGCTTCTCACCGGCGACCGGAGCCTCGTCGACGTCGTCGTCCACGAGATCACCCACTCGTGGTTCGGGAACGGTGTCACGTTCGTCTCATCCCGTCGCTATTCCTCGAAACCTCACAGCCTTGCAGGCATGCCCAAGCGAGTCACTTTTGGCTCAACGAAGGCTGGACGACCTACATTGAGCGCGTGCTCCAGGAGCACCTCCACTCGCCAGCGCACCGCGGGTTCTCCTTCCTGATCGGACGCAAGTCGCTGGATGACGACCTGGCGCGGTACGTCGATCGGCCGAAATACCAGCGACTGCAGATCGACTTTGAAAAGGGAGAAGACCCCGATGACGCCTATAGCGACGTGCCGTACGAAAAGGGGGCCAACTTTCTACTCCATCTTGGTGCGTCTATCGTGGGTCTTTTCGCACGCGGCTCATTTTGTTGCGGGCAGAGAGGGTACTGGGCGGACTGGCCGTGTTCCTGCCGTATGTGAAAGAGTACGTGCGGACGTTCATGGGGCAGAGTATCACGACGGCGCAGTGGAAGAACCATTTGATCGCGTATTTCAGTAAGGACCAGGAGACATGTAGGGCGCTCGAGGACGTTCAGTGGGACGTACGTCAGACGCAAGCATGCGTTTGCCTGGATCACCTGACCCTCACGTTAGGAATGGCTCGTGGGCGAGGGCCTGACACTGCCCGCCCCGGTCGAGTACGACATGACGCTCGCGTTCGCATCGTACGCGCTGGCGACGCGCTGGGACAAGTCTCGCGCCACCGAGGTGTCCGAGCTCGACTTTGGGCTGGCCGACGTCAAGGGCATGGATACGAACCAGATCAGTACGTCGTCACTCGTTTCCTCCCAAGCAAGACCGCCGACTTGGTTCACACAGTCGTCTTCCTGGAGCGCCTCGAATCGGAGCTGATCGCACCGCTCCCGCACACACACATCGACCACCTCGGCTCGGTGTACGCGCTCACGCACACGCCCAACGCGGAGCTCCGGCTGCGGTTCTACCAGGTCGCGCTGCGGGTGCCCGAGTCGAGCGCAGCACGGGCGTATGCGCCTGAGGCGGCGCGCTGGGTCGTCGGCGAGGACGAGACGGGCGTGGTCAAGGGCCGGATGAAGTTTTGTCGGCCTATCTGGAGGGCCGTGGCTGCTGTTGACCGGGGGCTCGCGGTGCGCACGTATAAGCAGTACAAGGACACGTTCCATCCTATCGCAAGGAGCTTGATCGACAAGGTGCGTGTGTATTGTCGTTGGGCGTCGAGGCCGCTCACCATGGTACTCTTAGGATCTGAAGATCCACACGTCGACGGTGTAAGAGCGGAGAGAGGGAAAAAAAAAGAGCACAGTGCTTTTGATTATAGGTAGGGTATACGGTGTCATGACAGCAGTATCTCAACGGAGAAAAATCATCGTGTACCGCTCCATATCCACTGACCTACAGTCCTGATCTCCCATGCCCTTACCCAAGCCGTGTTTTCTTTAGCCCTATGACCTGAAGCCACCCCACAGATCCCTAAACACGTTCTACTTTTTCGCCGTCCCATGAGGCGCACCCCAAGGGCTGGCCGATAGCACAGTGTTGGTCACAGACCAGTGCTCGACGTATCTGCCATGCTGGGAGCCTTTCCGACCATACTTCGCGTCAAAGATGATGACATAGATTGGTTTCCGGCATGTTATCGGCGAGAAAGAGAACAGGGGTGCATTTTTCCGAGTAATCACCAGTCCCCGATGATGTCACAAGTTGGTCTCTCTACGACAAGTTTCCGCCTGGAGCCGAAAGCGTCTTGCTTTGCGGCAGGCACTATGTGAGCCTGTGTATATTATCACAGCACTCAAGAGCCATAGGATTGCATCGAACGGAACCACGAAAATGATTCATACTTGGATCACTACAACCGTCTCCAGATCATCTCTGAGCGGGCCGACGCCGGCGTTGTGTGTAGCCGGAACATTCCTGCTTCCTGAAAAAAACACGGTCAGCTGGTCCATGTTGCAGATCAATCAATATTGCAGAGATTACGCAAGGCGTGCCGAATCTGTGTGGCACTAAAAGTTTGAGTCGTCAGATTGTCAAACTACGTGAGGCAGGTGCGAATCATTATGACACCTGAGGCAAGGTCGAGTTGACAGATTTGTTTCTATCGCAGTGCAAAATGATTAAAATTTAAAATTTGATTGCAGTTTATTTTCATTAACAATAAGCTAAATCTATTGGTATGCTAACCTAACAGATTAGAGCGTGCCTCAGGTGTGATCATTGACCACGCGGTGGCCTCGAGGCTCGATCCGTTCGTAAATTACATAATGGGCACGCGACGGCAAACGCCACGGCTCGACTTGGACTGTCCTTGCGACAGACGGTGTCGGCCAGAAGATCTGGGACTCGATCCAAAATTCAAAGGAAGTTGTCGGCGAGGGGGTGCAGTTTACTGATTCCTTCGCCCTTTTCTTCTCTGGCGATGACGCTTGCAAAAACATCTCGCTCATACTCAACCTGCCATAATATCGCACCACGTGCCGTCTCATACAATGCATCTGCACACGTTACAAGCATCAACCAATCAAGCGCTTAGTGGCAGGCTACGGCAGGGGTTCATGGGCATGCATCGAAGTCGTGACTGCCTCGCGCTCTTCCTGCACCTTTACCGTCAATACTTCCTACCGAACGAAGGCCCTCACCCATCCTCGTCATGCCCGACCAACAGTCAGAAGACATCGTCCATGTCTCAGGTACTACCTTCGTTCTTACAAAATAATCAGTTTGGTCGATCCTTCTCCATAGACATTACTCTCCGCGTTGAGCCGCAGTTTAACAAGACTATACGCAGCATTGTGTTCAAAACTGAAATGGCAGACAAGCCATTTAGAGAGGCTGTCGTTAAGGTTGCTCCCGGTGATAAGCACAAGGAGCTATTCGACCCTGCACAGTAAGGCGCTTAGTTGTAGTGACCTTGAAGCGGAATTTTCACGATCTACACCAGTCAAATATCCTCGCGGGACAAACTGTTCGTCGTGGTGAAGTGTCCGACACTCTGGCATTTCTATTCGAGACGCACGATTGATGTAGCATTGAGTGACGTCAAAGCCGGCGCAAAGGACCATGGGAACGGGGAGCGAGGTGGGCATGCCGAACGAGTCCGGTTCTCCGGAATAGATTTATGACGTTTTCTTCAAGCGTACTCTAAGGTGGAAAAGAATATTGAAGTCACCATTGGCCTCTCGAGCTTGAAATCAGTGATCGGAAACCGTTCTGACAATTCCTTGCTAAACGCCAACCCCACACTCGCACGTGGAACACCTCCACCGCCGACCTCTGCAGATGCTGATCTCAAGAAAGAAACAATTTCCCCAGTGACATCTATCCCGTCCAATCGCGATGCCAGTGCAACTGGTTCGCCGTCAATGATTGTCCCAGCAGGTGCCGATTCCGAAAGTGGAACACTTCCACCATTGATATCCACCACTGATGAAATCCTGAGTAAATGCCCTCGGTACGCTTTATTATACTTTGGATTACACACCAAGCTGATACCTCGAAGATTCCGGCTACTGATAATAGGAAATGTACGTCTATCCTTTCCACTTGGCTGCCAATAACAGTAGCGTTCTGATTGTCAACATGTCAGACTGGTGTTGGGAAAACTTCCCTAGTTCAGAAGGTATTTGGTGTCAAAGAAGTAGTAAGTTTGACCTATGATAGTTGCTAGTACGTCCACTAAACAAAAATCCTAGCAAGCTTCTGCTGGAACCAGAGGAATATCCGACATAAACAGAGAGTACACCGCAATAGAAAACGAGCGTTTCGTTGTCCATGACAGCCTCGGATTCGAAGCAGGAGAAAGTAATAACTTCGGAATAGTGAAGCGGTTTATCAAGGAGCGCCAAGCAAAGCCAGACCTGAAAGATAGATTGCATGCCATCTGGTGAGATGCCCCGTTTGGATCATGACGAAGCTAAGCAGAGGTCTCAGGGTGTGTATTACAGTGCCATATGCTGATGGGCGTCTCCTGGAAGCTGGCATCGAGGATCTCCTGAGAAACAAGGAATCACTCGTGGGCAATAGTACGTATACAAGTTGACCGTTTATTTATGCACAGATAAAAATTCGTTACAGTTCCGATCGTCGTCGTACTAACGAAACTCGACTACCTCGATGCGACGTTGTTACAAAGGAAGGCTCGCAGTGGCATCGCGTTCAAATCTCTGGAGGACGCGCTGCGCATAATAGAGCAAGATCGGTCGAATTTCCTCGAGAATAACTGCTCTGAGCCTCTCAAGGCGGTAGTGAAGGGCAATATACCACATGTAGCCGTTTCGAGTGCGCAATACTAACTTTCGCTCATTCTCGCTGGATTGATGGCTTGACAGCGATAAGTAAACCTGGGCAGGATTATAGGCATACCATCCCAGAGCTTGTCAGGACCACAATCTCCGAGATCGAAGGGTACATCAAAGCGGAAGAACGGATGGGTGCCCCGAAGTTAGAGCAACAGAACCTCGAGCGTACTGGGCCATCTGTCGTCGCTGGGATGGCGCAGCGTGTCGACATCGAGGAGAAGGTTCGGCTGACCATTGAGTAAGCCCTATAAAACATTATGCTCCTTTCGTCGGAGCTGATCTGATGCGTTTAGAGTTGGGCAGAAGAGTGCGTGATTTGCTGCGTCAGAGTTTTGGTTCTTACTCTTACCCTAGAATACTGGAAGAAACTTGACACAAACAGCCCATTCCGTGGCCGACCAGTCAAAACTGGTTTGCTTATTCTCCACGAGGACATTATCCAGGTGTGGAATTTTCATGACCCGGAAAGGGTGAGAATCTGTCCGCTTCATACCATGTTTTTTCACTCTCCGAAAGGGTCTACATGATAAAGAATTCCAAGAAGCACTTTTGGATGCTCCAAAAATTGATGCAGAGAGCACTCCAGATGCAAGGCCCCTCGGGTACGTCTGAAGCTTTTCATACCTACAACGGCGGACGACGAGGTACACCCAGATTCACCGTAGGCCAAAAGACCCATGACCCTGTTGGGGTTGCCGCTGTCCATGCAATCACAAAAATCCACCATTTTGTGACGCAAGTCTTTGATGGTAGCTCATTCCTACCTGTGAGACAATTCATGGCGTACATCGTGGACCTGGTGTACGTGATGAAGAACCTCTTCATCCGCGCGCCAAATGGATCTGTCACTCGTCAAGATGTCTTTGACGCGCTTCGAGAATACAAGGAAAATGACAGAGATGAGACTCATGACAGGATTAGTGACTTCGAGGCCACTTCTAAGCCAGAGAAAGACGTGGTGCTGGAGACGATCCTGGACCTGATCAAAGTATTTCCGATAAGGGAGTCGCACGTGTAGATCACAGCTAACCCTAACTACCAGTGGGACTTCTGGCTCGATATTATGTAGGCTGCGGGCAATGACTACCTTTTTTTAATCTTCCTTTGCGATTCTATATTGATTGCACGCTTGTACGGTACTTTGTAAGATATGCTGCCCCGAGCGTGTGTGTATTCGACTCGGGTGCGGATGTCCGAGATCTCCCGATAGATTCAGGCCGGCTTGGTCTGACTGGGAAGGATTCCAGTTTATCGGCATGGCATGAACACGGATCCTTCCTGCGGAATACAGCCTGTGTCCCACTGTCCATTCGCGGGGGTCCCAAGCCGGAAGTCTTTCGAGTTCGGTTGTTGGCAGAGCGTCAGGCCCATGTGTGTTCCACGAACGCCTGCATGAGGGAATCGCCGATGGATACGGAGCAACGAAAACCAGCTGAGAGTCGGCGCAGCACTAGTTGTCGCGTTTTCGGAGGAGCCAGTAGGGCACGACACGTAATAAATCTCTCAGAGTTCATCTACGGCATCCACAGCAATGGCTGCCGCACATGTTGATAATTGGAGGTTTGATCTTCATGTGAAAGCTGAGGTAATTTTGGACGTCAGAAGATCATTGTCTCCAAGAAATGGGGGTTCACAAATGTGAACCGTGAGGAATACCTCAGGCTGAAGGAACATAAGCGAGTATTGCAGTACGTGCATTTGGCAATGTTCCTTCTGTTTTTAACGCCTGATCCCCTCAACAGGGATGGAGCGTATGTGCAGTATATTCGTTCAAGAGGCCCATTAGAGGCCAATTTACGCGCACAGCTAAAGACATGAGGGGGGGTGGTGTGCGTTCTACATGTCGATAGCAGTCAGCTGCCTATCTAATCAGTCTGTACGATACCGCTGCACAATCGTAACTTTCGAAGCTATGCTCACTGTGGCACGAACACGGTCTTGCTGCTTCGGAATCACGGTGATGTCGCAATCGCAAGACACTGCGCGCCGGTGCACTGCAGAAATATAGTGGCAGGTCCATATATGCAGTTCAACATTGGAATCGGAATACCACCGCATATTCTGGCATACATCATTTCGTCGGCGCTATCGCATCTATCAGGAATCATTGTTTTTCTATCTAGGAAGAATCGGAACAGTGTCTGACACTGGCACCCGATATTGAACCCAAAAGTGACGTTTGAGAGCCAAAGGGTGGGTACTAGTGTGTGACCAGGACCATATCGCCGATCCTCGTTTACCACCCGCGCGATTCATAATCTGCGAGCGTATCCTTGGTTGTTTCTGCCATTGTCCGATATTTTAAGCCGAGGATGCGGTCCGCTTTAGATGCATCGTAGATCGTCAAGTGCTTCGCGAGCTTTCCCGCGCCCCGCACACCTACTGCAAGTGTGGTTGTGAGCCTCGGCGGAGGACTCAGGTCGTTAGCTGCATCCACTGAAAATATGCGGGTTAGGTACAGTAACATGGTCTCCGAGTCTTTTCCTATCTGACTCTGGTACTCACCAAAGTCTTGCCATTTCCACAACCCTGTTGAAAATCATCGGGAGAATCGTCAGTGGATAAGTCATTTCCATTCCGCATAAAAGCAAGCTAAACGGTACAGTTAACTTACCGGCGCTGAGGAGGATGCGCTCGCCACCGGCTGCCTCTTTTCCAAGGGCTAGTGCGTGGGCTTCGGCGAGGTCACGTACATCAATCCAACAACCACCGGTGTTGGCAAGAAACTCGTTTCCTGCTGCGTTGGCCTTGGTACCATTGGCGACAAAGTTGTAGAACATCGCCGCAGAGGTATTCAGAGACGCAGGTGAGGCGACTTCATGAATAGCTGGCTATCGGGACAATACAGCTGGATGGTTCACAGAACATCAACACTGAGCACTTACACCAAAAACCTGCGGAGTAGGATAATCAGGCTTTCAGGGCAATCAAGGAATCCAGCTGTCGCTCCAACTTACAAGTGGTGGGTTAAGCGCAACCAAATCCCACTTTATACTAGGTTTGTTTTCCTCGCTGTTCACAAAATCCCAGGCAGCTGCATAGCTCGTTCAATTCACAAGTCAAGAGCCAGAAACGCAGGTACTTGACCTCTCTCCGCGAGGGTCTTCGACGCTCTGTATTTTGCCATGTTAGGTGCATCGTTCCTTCTCCCTTCTTCTTCGTATTTCTTGAGAATATCAAGGGACTGCGTGTTCCAGTCCACCTCTGTCAGTGTAATAGCGTTGTTCGGGTCTTCGCGGACGACGGCCGCTACAGAAGACGTAATCACGACGCGTTGGATCTTGGTTGATCTCCAAACCATCATGTCAGTCAAACGAACACCAACACGCTTGACGGACGTACCGATCCTTGAGTATGCTCGTTAGTATTCCTACCGTGCCATCGATCGCAGGACGTATCAATTCTAGCAGGTGTTGATTGAGTGGGTCCGCGCGGGTGTGTAAAGCCGATGTACACACCATCAGGATCGACTGCGCTCATATGGAAAGGCGAGGCTGTGTGCTCTACTGCATCCACACCTTTGACCGCTTCATCAAATGCCCCGTCCTACCGGCAACTCGCAGTGAGAAGGCAGTGATGAATAACGCAATTCGCGAACTCACCTTTGCAATATCCTCAACGAGAACGACCTCAAATTTCCCATCAGCATGATAACGGGCAAAGAGTTTCTCCAGGAAATTGCCCTTGGCAGCAGATCTTGCCGTGGCGCGCACGATATACCCCTTCTCGAGTAACTTCCGCACAACCCATGCAGCGACATATCCTGTTGCGCCGGATACAAGTACTTTGGCAGGTGGTCCAATAGCAGGCATAGATCGAACTCGATATTAGTGGGCAGTGTGATCAAATGGATTGTTGAGGGAGAGGTGAGCACGACAGCGCTTTGAATGCGTGGTGCATTGTCCGATGGTCAGGTAGTATTTATACATTGAAGAAGTTCCTATCTGATAAGACATGATTGATCACGCGATCATGCTTCGTGGCCTGGTCCGAAGTGCCATTCAAGCTTGACCAGGTAGTAAGCATGATTTCGCCATTCTACAGACAAAAAGCATTATTAATCGATTCATTGACCACTGGCAATCGTTCTGGAGAACGCCAGCGTAGCGTCGATAATTTGTTGTTAATCAGGAACCGCGGGCTATAGGCGCTGTTGCCAGTGAGCTTGCCAGTGAATAGTATCACGTTACTCCTGTCTTGAAGGTCGGCTTCAAAGTTTACAGCGGCGTGAATTGACAGGAAAGACGGCGCAATTTCAAGTTCATCACAGAAATGGTCAAACTCTGACAAAGCGTGACGTGACCCAGCAGCCGTGACATCGCGTGAGAATCGCATCTCCTGACTTTGGCAATGTTATCACAGATCCTCTGGATGCATCACGCGCGATGCGCTTCTGAGATTGCAATATCATTACGCTGCCTTTCTGATGACATATACTTTTGAGATGAAGACTGACCATACGAAATCATGATGGTATTAGTCACAGTAATCCCACATGGCGCCATAGCTCTCAAGTTTGATGGATGATGGATGATCCTCGGCCATCAATGCGTCATCCATCATCCATCATGGTGCTCGGGCATCCGGGCACGTCCACGTCGATCGTCTGTTCGTTCGCGCATGCTCATGCTCGTCACATTTTAGCGGGCAGAGAGATGGCCAGATAGACTGGCCGTGTTCCTGCCGCACTATACGAAAATGTGCGTGCAGTCCTCGCTCGCGCAGCGGCCGAGAGTTCCGGTGGCGGATCGAGCCTGTGATTCTACATACCAGGCCGCGCTATGGATGTCTGGGTCAAGCGTAGCGCGGGCATACGCACCGAGGCAGCGCGTTGGGCCGTCGGCGGAAACGAGATGGGCGTGGTCAAGAGTCGGTTGAACTTCTGTCGACCGCATCTGGACGCCAGGCTGCGTCGACTGGGCGCTCGCGGTGCGCACGTATGAGCAGTATAGGGACGCGTTCCCTCCGCGACTTCGACTTGCAACCCCCAATCGACAAGGCGCGTGTGCTTAGTCGTCGGTGCCACTCAATGGTACTGATATCGACACGTCAAATGTATAGGAGTGGTCGAGGACGAGGAAGGGATGAAAGAGCACAGAGTGGGTGGGTGTACGATGTCACAATGGAGTATGTCAACAGGGCAAATCCAATCGACATGTTACCGCTTCTTACTCACTGACCCGCAGCTCTGAGCCTATGTCCAAACCCATGACATGTCTTCTGAGCGTCATGACTTGAAGTCGCCCCACAAGTCCCCAAACACGTCGTCCTTTTTCGTCGTCGCTGCCGATTGCGCTGCGAACAGCCCATTGCTCGTGCCGCCCCAAATATCCGTCGTGTTCAGCACATTGAGTGTGCTCGTGTTCGTATTCGCGGCAGCAGCAGGAGGCCCACCCCAAAGGTTCGCAGACGGCACGGTGTTGGGAAGTGGGCCGGTCCAGCCGGAGGACACTCCCCACAGACCAGTGCCCGAGGTGCCCATCATGCTGGTGTGCTGCTGCTGCTGTGACTGAGGCGCCGCCGTGTGGCCAAGCACATCCCACGATGTTTGCACCTGGCCGAATGCGCTTGCCGACTGAACAGACTGCGCCGGGGCGGCTGCCACTCCTGCCGGTGCGGAGAAGAGGGAGAGGATGTCCTGTTTGACATCCTTGGCCGGCAACTGAGGTGGCGTCGACGTGGAGACGACTGGTGCGTGAAAGTCGAGCGAGAAGAGGTCGTCTTCGGTTTTCGGCTCTGCTTGTTGTTGTGCTAGCAGCTGCGGTTGGGTTTTGGACGCCGACTGCGACTGCGATTGCGACTGCGATTGCGTGGGCGCAGCGGGGACCTGGACGCGCCCGGCGACGGCAGCAGAGAGTAGTTGTCGGGATTGAGAGTGGGAGTGGGCCATGTTTTGACGGAAAGTACTTGGGGAGTGGAGCGCGGGCGAGGCGGGGCGGGCCGTGGAAAGGCTCGCGGTGGGTGCGTGTGTGGCGCAAGCCGATGCTGAGGTGTCGAGAAGCGGTGCGGCTGCCGGACTACCTACAGGAGCTGGACCGTCGGACTTGGTGGTACCCTCGAGGACGGCGGGATCTGCGGGAGGCGGACCGTCGAGGGCCCATCGCCGCGATTCATATTTAGAGCGGATATAAGATTCCATTTTGCTACGAGCGGGTCAGAACGACGTTCCATGTAAACGGCGGTAACTCACTGGTCGGGAGGAACATGACCGGACTTGAGGTGGGCCTCCCAATAGAGATTGGCGCGGCGGTTACCCCATTTCTGGATGGACTGGCAAGGATTCAGCAGCAGCTGCCAGACGTGGAGAGCTGGGCATACCTCCATCTGTTCCGGCGTCCACATGTCGAGATCAATGGATTTGACACGGCTGATGTGTGTGCCCATCCCGCGGTGAATACCTGAACACCGTATGCAAAGATAGACACCACTAGAAAAGCGTAAATAAGTATCCGGAGAGAACAGTCTTCATGACCCTCACAGATTCCATGACGCCCACCGCGGGTCTATTATCGCACAGTGAGCGGGAGACAGAAGGCAATGGGTGGGGTATTTACCGTTGCGTTTGCAGTCTGCACAGAGCTTGTTGTCAGGCTGCTTGACAAGCTCACGGAGGATCTTGGCATTGCGCTCGGTGGTTGCTCTGTCTGGCTTGTGCATCGCGCTAGACGTTCAAGTCGGGCGTGAGCAGCGTCAAACTAGGGATACTTGTTAGTCCGTGATTTGGCCGTGTTAGTATTCACCAAACATGATGTTCGACACGTTTTGTCTTACTTCAGCTAGTTGGGGGCTTGCAGTTTCCAATGCGACTTCTATGTCATCTTGGCATTGGACACATTTGCCTGGCGAGAGATGCGCCAGGCTACCTTTAACATGGCGCTACTCCGGCGAGCCTTGGCCCTCGAGCGTGCTACCCAGTGACCCAGTGACCTTTAGCGTTCTGTCATTCTCGAATGCGACCTGATTCACCTAGCTAATTTACCCATACACTCTCAGACGTCAAAATCACCCATGTAAAACAGCGTAAATTCGCAAAGTTGCTAATTGACACTAATTTACTGTGAATCTCAACCAAGGATACCTAATTTACTGTGAATCAGAGTGAATATCAAATGTACTACCAGGTTTCCCAGTCCAAGCTTGCTGGCAGTGCATGGACAGTGTTAGGGTGAACTTTTCTGCTCCGCACATTAGTGCTCTGTTGCTTGGGCTGTAGAGTATCAGCATCACGGAGGATGTCACAGAGAAATTGTGAAGTGATGTCTACGTTACATCGTCCACCCAAAATAAATGCCTGCTGTTCAGCCGTCATGACCTCTGGGTCAGGTTGATGAGGCATGTATTGCCATCATCAAGCATGCCAAAGCCTTTCGGATCGATACTAGGCTCAGTCACGCAACATGCCCGAGGTGCAGATCGAACGTTCGTCAATATGACATTTTTCAACAGTGAGCGACTTTTGGATGGCCGAATTAATCTAATCCACTTACAGGGACATTGTCCCATGAAAAGCATAGTTTTGCAGAAGTGGTGAGGTCGTCAACCCATTTCTGTAGGATTGCCGAGCTTGAATCCTTTTCCAGGTAGGTCCCAAGAATGTTGACCACCTCAACGAGTGCTGGACCCCGTTCGCAAAACTTGATTGGGCCATTTCAACGTGTGCCAAAGGCAAGCTCGAGTTCACTGTTGACAGCACCGGTTTCGCCATAATTAGTGGCATCTTCGGCCATGACTTCAAACAAATCAAAGGAGTATGATGCCCGAGTGGGCTCGGGCAAAGGAAGTGATTGAGGTGGATGGGATAGGTAGAGCTTTAGAGTGTCGAGCTTTGTTTGTAGTCCGGGATCCATGGTATCACTGGGTGACCGGTGACCAGTTTCAAACACTATCAACTTCAAATTCACCCTAATTCACCCTGCCGAAATTGCCCCCACTGAAATTCACGGTAAATTTTGTCGGAAAAAATATTTTTTGGTTCTAACTCATTGCAAGGGTTACAACCCCCCAAGATGGCCAAAATATGAGGACACCCTTCCAAGACGACCCGAAAGTATTCCAATTTTGTAAAAAGGGGGGTCAAAATGCCGTTGCCATACAGTTCCAATTTGGTTCCAAGTGGACTCCGCCCCCAGTTATTGATAAAAGGCGGTTGAACGAATGTCTAAATGCGTCTAAATGTGGCATGATTGGAAGGGGGGGTTGACAATTTGCGACATTACCCAAATTCACATACGCTAATTGACCGGTGCAAATTTACCCCGCCAAAATGACAGAACACTAGTGACCTTCGGCTTTGGAGGACGAACCGTTCATCGACACTGACAATATGGCTACTGTACAGTGTGTACTTTAATACGCTGGGGATCCTGACACGAATGCGAGCATGCGAAAGGCGTAAAACTTTTTGGTAATCCGACCGTGGTGTGTAGTATGATGCTAGCATTGACATTCTGTATTTTTTCTCGACGTCGGTCTCAGCTTTTGATGTAGGATCGGCTGATCGAATGTCATCCAAGACTCACCCCCGTGACACTGGCGGTCCTTTCCAGGGCGAAGTAGATGCGTGCATAACTGTCATCACCGCAATTATAGCAACTAGTAAGCTGGCCTGATCAAATTACCTTGTATCAGCAGGAAAGGTTGATTGCACAGTGGATAAATGACAGTTCAGTTCAGAGCTCCCGTCCCTCTCCAGAGAATCAAGCAGGGTGGCATTTTTCCGACTGACCACTAGCCTATGATGATGTCATAGGCTGGTCTCCGACAAGCTAAAATTTGACTTGAAAGTGTATCAGGCTGCAAAATCCGTCATGCCAGCATATACAAGTTATTACACTACTAAGTTACATGAGTCACTGGAACGTCGGGCTCTCTGGGGCATATATATACGAAACCACAGTGCTGCATTGAATGACACTGCGAAACTGTCATACCTGGTTCACCATGGCTGTCTCCACACCATTCCTGGGCGTATCGCCGTCGTTATGTGTAGCTGGAATACCCCTGCCTCCTGATAAACACGGGTTAGGTGGTTCTTGTCGCAGATGAATCAATATGGAATACTTTGGAGGCGCAGAAGAAGCCATTTGAATTAAAGCTAATTAACGACTGCTTTCATGTCCTGCTGGACCATTCCCATTGGTGTCCGCGTTCGCTGGGTGAAGAAGCAAATTATCCGACGAACAGTATCTGCCGGGCTTGGACAATAGCTTTTTTATCCGTCTAGACGTCCGTCATCATCAGCATTATCATGAACAAGAGGTATTCGATACACACCGGAGCAGGCCAACCGCCGGAGCGGTCACCATTAGCCCGCAGAAGACGGGAAGGGCGATAAGCCCTGCAACTAGGTGACTAGGCAAGGAGATAAGCCTAACTACAAGTCCTGTGGTGAAGCCGCCGAATAGAACCACAAGGCGGTCCCGATGAACAATGCGGGGCAATACCCCTTCCCCTCTCAATACAAAACCTCCGTCAAATATTCCGTGGTCGACGTGCTTGATTATGTTGTCGAGCACATTGATAACATCAGCTGCGCGCGCATCGATTTTAAGTGAAATTACTCTGATACGAAAAGGCCAACTTACATCTATTGGGGGTATAGACATGCAATGCCCACGTGTCCTTCTCGCTGACGAGCATTCCCATTAGGTACGAATTCTTCAAATCTTGGTATTTCTCCGCGTCCCGAGCACATTTCCGTAGCGTCTCTGATGAGATCCAGAAGTTAACCCTAAATTGCGCGGAAGACGATAGATGCCTTGCCATTGCGTGCCAGAATCCACAGCGCATACGCGGGTCCCATCATCCATGAAGATGGCCCCTCTGAAATTGGCTTCCGGAGTATGAGCTGGATAATTTCAGATATCGAGCGCTTGATAGCCTCCGTTCCCTTCTCTACGTGATCACAGTTCAGGGAGAATAAACAAAGTTACAATGATGCATACCTGTCTGAGCTAATGCAAAGAGAACCATCACCCCTTTTTTCTGAATCTTCCAGCTAGGGTTCTCCAGGTCGCGCAAACACTTCTTCACGAGCTCAAGGGCCCAAGGACCATTCGGATCTTGGCGGGTGCCTCAAAATCATCAAAGTAATATATATGTATCAGCACCTACCACAGCACAGGAAGATGTCCAAGCAGATCAGGCTTGTCCGAGTTTGTTTATGCTTCCCCTTCCTCAGTTTCGTGTCCAGAATCCGCGTGATATCATAACGCTCAGTGATCTCTTTTCTCAGAGGCACTGATTCGGGTTCATTAGTCTGTTCTCGTATCATCAAAATCGTTCGATTACCATGTTCCATAAGGTCTCTGAAGATCTGGAACCCTTCGACAGACCCTACGGCATCATCAAAATAGTCATATTGGAGCATGCGAACGATATATTTCGGGAGGTATTCCTTGCTCAAGACAAAGTGTTTCATGTCGTCTAGTGTGATTCGGCTGAGTTCACGACCCTCAGTGAACCGTTCAACTTACCGCGTCCCAAGCAAGTAGCTAACGCATATGCGGCGACTAATGCCCTGTCCTTGAATCGCAACTGATCTATAAAGACGTCTAACAGCCCCGTCTCGAGTAGATGGATGCGGATACTCTGAGCTGATGAAAGATGAGGTCGTGTCGTTGGCTAGTAAGTATGACCGACTTTCGCATAGTTTCAGAAGGGTCACCGTCCCAGCAGCACGTTCTTGAGAATTATCGGATTCAACAGCTTTTTGCAGTTCTGCAATGCGTTTCTTTTGCCTCTGGCTGAGACTCGTTCCACCTGCAACAGGGTGTCACAATCAAGGTCGCACGCATTGGAACTGCGCTCCGAGACGTCACATACCGTGCCCAAAAAGCTCACCAAGTATCCGACCTACATATTCCGGACTCATGCCTTGTCCCTCGGCTGAACATTCCCATGTAGGTTTCACAATAGACGTCAAGAAACTGGCAACGTTCGCTCGAATCTGTGAACCGAGGTAACAGAGCTGTAAAAGTGCACTTTTGGGGAGCCCATGCAACTCGAGGAACTGGTTCACCAGATATAACGACCTCGAAGGTGCCTTTGGAGCAGACTTTGGCAAAAGGCCCAAAGAAAAAGTAAGCCCCGGGGCATGATCGATGGAGCGTGCGAATAGTACTTCGACCGCAAGGCGGCCGATGGATCCATTGTCTGATCCGGCCCAACTCCAGGCCTTGGGTTCGACTTCGTGCCAAAACTCAGATATCTCTTTCTGTTTCGCTGCAATCGCCGCCCTCGTCGCCTCCCTCGGGTCTTGTTCTCGTCCTGTGATTTTCTCTGCTTTTTGTGCTACGGTATCACCGTCGCACGTTACTGCCGATGTATGGTCGACTTGCAAGACTTGCTTACCTTCGATGATGCGCGCGAAGATCAACACCAAGCGCAAACCTGCAGCTAAAAGGCGCGGTTCTGAGAACAGGTATGTGAGTATCCGTGCAATTCTAAGCGGAAATGTACTCGCCAACGACCTGCAAAATCATAGAAAATCTGGACCTCGTACATCTTGAGTCCGAAAAAGGTTCCATGAATTTTGTGATAAGACTTCCTTGAGTATCGTCTGAGGCTTATAAGTAACCTTGTAGACACGCGGCAAAGACCAACGTACCGCACTGCAATAGGGCGCTCAGAGCGTCCATCTCCCTTCCCAAGTTCACTTCCGAACCTTTCAGCATTTTGTCGAGGGACTTGACCAAATTTTCCAAAACTTTTTCAGTGAGGATGCGCTTCCGCAATATCGGGTGTTTCGCTAATGGCCTCAAAAGAGTAATCACTATTGGCCAATCTTGATGTATGTGTTCTTCCAGAACAACCTCTAGATGGTGCCTCACGGTATTGAATATACTATCACCAAACCCGCTAAGAATCGGCTCGGGGATGTCTTCCTCCTTCTCGATACCGTACGCTGGGTAAAAATATTACATGGACAAGGGGGCACCTCTTTAAAATAGAAACTCACTACCTTCATAGTATATGACCAGGGCGATAAGCCTCATGACCAAGCTCTCGTTTTGAGTGAACCGGGATAGCCACTTATCCACACCTCTGACATATTCCTTGCCTTCCTCTGAAAGTAAACATGTTCACTTATCCGACGGGCGAGTGGTCGAAGACCTTACGGAATCGCAGCATGAACAATAACCTGTGGAGGTGCACCGGCGCAGTTCCTTGATGATCAGCCAAGTGGTTCAGGAGCTCTTTGGCCGTCGAGCGATCGAAGAATCCGGTCTCCCAGATTGTGCCATCTAAGCCAATATTTTCTGGTTCGGCGCGTGTGATGGGTATGTCAAACCCTTCACCCAGCGTCGCCTTCGGCTTATACGTGTCCGCGTACAAGATAGAAGCGTGGAGCTTTTGTCCAGGGATGATACGGCGAGGCTGTAGTAGATGTGGGCTGCCAAACACGAAGTCTGCGATATGAACCAGAGGGACACCACAGGTCTCACCTAGAAGTGTATTCACCAGCACCGCTATAACATGCCTGATGTTTCATAGGTAACAATTCACAATAACCCCATCCTGTGGTCATCGAATCACTGGTGCCATAGTCAATGTCCTCCGGAACCCACACGATGTCTGTCGGCGACAGCACGAGGCCCTGCTCAGCCGCTTCACGACGCATCCACATTAGCGAGACATTTCCAGCCCGATAAGAACACCCGGAAGTCTTGGCGCCGCCTCTACATGGCATGAGTGAGATACAGGCGGTCATGATAGTTGACCTACACATCTGAGTGACAGCCAGCGAACCAGACCTCCTTGATAATGGCCTCGTGTCCATTAGCTTGTGAGCTGCCGGAGTCATCGTCAGTCCTACTGGAGCCTTGTCCCTTGCCTGCGGAGGCAAGCTTGTATCTAGTGTGGTATTGCTGAGGGTTGATTTCGTCGAGGTATTCTGGCATAAATTTCACCCGGAGTTCATCCAGAGCAAGTGCATGTCGAAAATGGCAAGCATGCCTTGCTGTTGAGGAAGAAGAAAGGAAGACGTCCTTTCGGACAAGCCCGACAGAGGAGACGGTATCCCTGCCCAGCATTATTTCATCTTTAGAATGTCTGTCTGACCTACATAAAAGTCGACATTACCATACTCCGACGAAGTGCACCCTTTTCAACTGCCTCCAGGAAAACATGTTCTTGAACTCTATGGCATTTTGTTTCGCGTTGGGCTTTTTGCAACGAGCGACATCATAGTAGTGATCATAGGCCCTGTTTTGTTGTTCAGCGGAGTTTGCGCATGACGTGAATTCCTAATCACATTCCAATCTGGTCGTCTGTTGGTGCCTTTGCCAGCCCGACCTACATGCATTCTCAACACTAAAGGTGGAAACGATGACCTGATGCGCGTGTCACACACCTCGTAGATCATTGCTGCCAGCACTCGAACTTGATATGCACCCCGAGAAAATCCTGTGCCATGGCCGTTAGCCAAGCGCAGACTATAAAAATCCAAACACACCAAATAGAAATATTGTGTCTCCTTCTCGATACGTACGTACCAGCCAAGAATACGCATCTATGACATGTTGGACCACATTCCTGCGGCAGAATGATTTATTTAAACAAACGAAAGGTGACCTTAACAAGCACAAACCACGCAAATGCCATGTCACCGCGGTCGAAGAACGTTTTCTTCATGCGCCCCTTGAGGACATGTAACGGCTTTGGTCTTGTGCCGACGCCACCCTCATAATACACAAGTTGCTCTGGGCTTGTCGAGCTGCGGTTGATCATGGCAAAAAGATTCGCTACATTGGTGCTCTGACCATAGTGGTAAGTTAGCAGAAAGACGTGAACGAAAAACAGTATATTGACCTCGCGAAATCGGTTGCAGGTACCATCGATGCACACGACGATGTGTCTTGCGCTCGAACTCGATTCTGACGAGGAGCATTGAATACATGTGGGAGTTGAAGCCTGGCCCGTGCTTCCGGCCTTGCCATCAGACGAAGTGCCAGGGCTCTTCGACATGGCGGACGATGATGGTAGAAGTGGAGAAAAGGGTTTCCGACTTGGAAAAGGCTGGGGAGCTTCAAGATGCAGGTCGCCAGAACCCGTGCAGCATGTAGGCGCGACCCCAGAACTGGAAAGGTCGGTTGATTACAAAATAGACGTGGACCCCCTGCCAGTCAGGAACTTTTTCAAGTCGCCGTCACGGCAAATGATAGGCTGGGGCCCGCTCGTCGCGTGCCATTTCCTCGCAAAATTGGTCCCGTTCGATCGATCGCCACTGGCACCACGACGGACTTGGGAGCGTTGCTCATGCCCATCAACATCACATCCACTGCTCTAACATGGCTTCCCTTAGGTAACCGTGATACACATACAACGAGAGGACCTTTCAAAGTTACTGGACCACAAGATGGCCCCATGACTGGTCACTCTTCTGTCATTCCCTCCAAATGGTCAGTGGTTCGCGCTGCGCAACGTCGGCCTGTTTCTCCGACGGCAATCCTAATCCAAGTTTATCCTTCGGAGTGTGAAAGGGGTCGCAACTGTTGGCGGAAAAATGGCGGGGGTAATGGTGATCCATTTGTGGTGTGTTGGAAATGTTGGCCCAAGAGACGTTGGAGGGTCGTAAGCGGTTCTGCTCTATATCCAAGCCTGGGGCGCCTACATGTATAAGAATGGACCATCGTCAGGGTGACGTTTTTCCGGTCATTCTTTTTGGCATTCATGACGTTGCAAGTAATGCTGGCGCTTATCGCTTCCAAGGTCTGAATGTAGTTGTTACTGCTGTTCCGTTCAGGCTGTCGACACTTGCCGCATCAATTGTCCTCAGCGCTGCGTATAAGGCCAATACATCTACAAGATACTCCAGCAAGAATACTCTGAGTCAGAATAATGTGTGATATACAGCCTCTGCTACAGGTTTACTCTTCGACTAGCGCCGTGTTGGCTGCATTGGAGGCCGGTTCCTCTGCAGGTTCTGACCTGGAAGCATCCAGTGGAGGAAATGTGATAGACAGCGGGCTCGGTGCAGAGGAATCCGCTGTATCAGTCAATGAATGAAAAATAGCTCAAGGCTCGCATCTTTCCAGTGAGGAAGTAAACTCACGCTTGGGCGAGCTGCGATCCAGGCTGGACTGGGCCAAAATAACACTCGGGAGATCCAGCAATACCGATTTATCATGATCACGCCTGCGTGGCAACGTTTCGGCTGGCGAAGGAGGCTCCGCTGCCATACCAGCTGTGTGGGAACATATGAATTACGGGGACCATCACGACGGTCAGATCGACTCACACTTCGAGGCAGCTTCTGTAAATGACTTGCGTTCCGTAGCCAGTTCAGCCTCTCGCGAAGATTTCTTACGAGGAGTGGATGGGCCGAGTAAACCAGTAGTATCAACCTTTAGACGAGTGGGCTTCCGTGGTTTAAGCTGTTTTGGTTTGACGGAACGCCATCCAGGACGGGTCACAAGGACATCATCAGAGCCAGTCGGCCTGTCTGCGGGAGGTAATGGAGGTATAGCCTGTGACTGAGGTTCGTCCGGTGGAGGTCTTTGCGGAGCCTGTGGTGGACGTGGTGCCCACACGGGGGGCGGCGGCGGCGGCACATGCGGCTGTGCTGGTGGTGGCCTCCTGAGGATGATCAATTCAGTGCATTTAGGTGCATGTAAAGCTGAAAATCAAACCAATCAGAATCAAACTCTCCGCCAGGACCGTACTTGGACTTCATCATCATGAGATTTCCAATTTCCCTGGACACGTTCAAGACGGTGAAGGGCGAGAGTGGATCTGACATACTGCTGAAGATAGCGGCGCTCATCCCCCAATCGAGCAATCTCTTCCACAATATTTTGAGCTTCCATAGCTAGTGACTTGATGAAGTCCTCTCGAACCTGAGATAAGATATGTCAGCAAAAAATGCTTCGAGACGATCACAAGCACCAAAACACGAACACTCCGGAAACTGTATGGCATCTCAAGCTCCTGACTCGGATCAGTGCCACTATCTTTTCCTTGCTGGACGTCCATGACGCCACTGCTATCTGTCTTCCGGTCTAAGACCATAGTCCATCATTGTCTCATCACGAAATGCATGTCAAACGGCTTACAACCCATGAGCACATCAAGAAGCTCTCTTTGTTTCACGTTATACATATGTAGTTCTTCAAGCAACCGGAAAACTATTCCAAGTTTAGCACCGAGGGCTCGGCATCGAATGGCACTGCCTACCACGTATATCGCGGATGTCACCAGTATCGATCTGCGGTGGTCTCAAGATAAGTTGCTGTTCAGCAAGTTTCAACATCGCTTTCATCAGCGGCGGGGCTTCCTTCTCATCGTCCCGGTTCTGTCGAACGAGGTCCGTCAACTGATCATGTAATTTTTGGTATTGTTCGGAGGTGGTTGGCTGCTCGTTTAACTGTTCTTGAGAGCCAACCGTGAAGCTGGGCCCAATAGCCTGGTTCGAAGCGCCATCTTGAGAAGATCTATTTCTTCCCTGAACCATCTCGTCCCTCTCCATACGAAGCATAGCCAACATGTCACCGGTACGTCGGTGATCAGTATCCTCTGTGGGGGATGTGATAGACTCGATAATGGACTTGTGGTCCATACGGCAAGGTAATGGATACGTGCCATGGGTTTGCAAGCGATGTTTCATTCTTTGGATGGCTGCATCCAGACCCGCACGCCACGAAAAAGGCACAATAATCAATCATTTTCGTAGTCAGTATCAAAACTGAGTGCTCACGCTTTGTCTGTGGGCCAGAAAAATTTTCGAGGGCGGAGATCATGTCATTGAAAGCTTGGATAGCCTCGTCATGACGCTCCAAGCCCTTCAATGCTGCAAGTTTCCTCTCGTGTCCCCAAGGAGAGAGAGGGTTCAGTGTGATTGCCTCCAGACAATGTCATGATCCTAGACAGGCACGAAACAAAGTGTTCAACATACCTCACTCGCATCGCTTAGAGCGTCATCCCATGCGCCTATTGCTGCATATGCATTACTGCGCTTCACAAGAATGCCTTCACGCGTCACGGGACCCATGCTTAAAGCCTCTGAATACTGTGTTACCGCTTCTGAATAGTTTTGCATTCCCAGCGAGCTATCACCAAGGCTTTCCAAGGACTTGAGAGACTGTTGGGTGAACGCTTGAACAGTAATCGTCATCGATCCAATGCACAAACGGAGTCCTTACTCACTATTGATCCACTTGGCATTGTCCTCCTGCATCCTTACATCTTCCCCGAGGTCGCGGGTCATCGCTTGAAGTGACTCTGCCGCTTCGGCAAGGCGCCCGGCAGTATACAGCACTTCGCATTTCTGGCGGTGAGTGCTGAACTGGAAATTATCAAACCTCCAGCCACATATCTGAAATATCAGCACACATGTCACGATGCACCACACCCTTTACTCACGAACGAAATGACCTCCAACTCTTGGATTGCATGAAATGGTCCAAATGATTCCGCCCGTGTTAAGAGCTGTAGCGCTCGTTCATAGTTCTCGTCCTTGGTTGCTATGGTCGCAAGCCGAAGATGCGCTTCTGTCTATGGAAAAAATATTATATATCTTTAGTCATATTCATACCAAAACACCTGCCTGAGCCGCAGAGCATGCAGACTTGATTTGAGCCGAACAGTGTTCAATCAAGTCAGAGATACCAGCCATACTTTCGGCATGATAGCCGACTTCAAACAAGACAATATACTGTTGTCATTGTAATATCAATTTTCAATAATGTTGGCAACGCGGATGAGAAAGCTACCTTGATAAGCGACACAAGGACCCCGTCACGGACGTCGCATTCACGAACGGCGACGTTGAAAGCATGCGATGCCAAGGCATATTTTTGCTGCCCAAACAAAGCAAAACCCCTCGCCACATGAGCGGACACGGACGGTTGGATGTCGATGGACTGTCCATTCCACAAAATAGTCGTAGGACGGGATTACAAGGGAAGAGCATGGCACTGACCGTCTCAGCGTCTCTCAGGGCCGCATCCCAGTGCTGCAAGCGGGCTCGAATGAGCGCTCTATGGGCGAACAATGTGTGATCAGAACTCGTGCGACGGATGATTTGCCTCGATAATATCTCTTCAGCGTCCTCCAACCTGTCGCTGTGCCACGCTTCACGAACTGCGTCTTCGACATCAGTCAGCTGGATTGAAGAATCGCTGCCCAAGTCAAAGTATCCAGACAGTCTAGATCGTCCAATTACAAGACAAGACTTACTTTACTGATCGCAAGGACGCTACACCTGAAAGAAGTCAGCTACGTATGGCAACCCAGTACGGTGGACCTACCGTCCTGGCAGATCGACTGATAGTTTACGGATAACGTCCTTTCCAAGTGGTCTTCATGGGTGAGGTCTTCCGGCTTCAAAACACCCTAGCAACTAAATTAGTTGGTATCAAGAATAGTGAGGTGGATTGAACCTTGTCAATGAGGATGCTCCATTGACTGTCATGAGTTACAGCGACATCTGCCGAGGGTTCCTGAATCGGAATATCACTATAAGGCTGCTGTACAGCACTCTCAAAAGACAAACCTTGTTTAGTAAATATCGGTTGACAATATCAGATGGATGAACACTCTGGATCCTGGTCAGCGTGGTTCAAAATGGGATGTCTCATCTCTCACGGACCTGCGGGGTTTCTGGTACATGAGTAACCGTAACATGCTCGTCATTATCCGTCCCGCCATGCAACGTGCTTGTTCCTGGTTCATTGGCCGACTCGGCCTCAGCCTGATCTCCAGCTTCCTTGTTTCCACCACCTTTCGAGGCAAGACTTCTCCAAAGCCTACTGGCTCTGGAGTGACCTATACTACCACCGGAAAACTTCTGAGCCACCAAACGAGTAGGTGGGGCATCTACCTCGACCGCCACTTTCTTTCTGCCGAGTATGTTGTCTCTGATCGCAATTTTGAACCCGCTGATGAACACCGCCTGGTTTGGGATTGCAGTCCACTCGCCTAATGGGCCTACACGCCAATGCAGCGCACGCGTAGTTTCCCAAGTATATGCCGCAGCAATGCTACCGGGCCTGGTTTGACCAGGCTTAAATTGCGCAGGGAATTCGGAGTTGCCAGCGTGAGACAACGTCTCATGAAATGCGGCAACGGACCAAGAGTGTGACTTGTAGCACCCCGTAATCAGGTAAAGAGAGTCGTGGGTGATGATACGGCCAAGCTGTTGTTCGGCGAATTTGTACCAGTCCGCGCCATGACGAGTGGCTACGTCTTTGAAAAGCTTTCTCTTGAGCAAAGCGTAACTTTCGGCGCCCTCTGGAAGGATGAGGAGCGCGCCTTCACTGGAAGAAAGACTGAACTCATATGTCAATGCGCGCTGTCGGCCAGCTCTCAAAAAAGCACCAAACATCAGGATGGCCTGCGCGGACTGGTAGAAATGTATGACTTACCCATCCGGTGGTTCGATGGTCCTGAGTGTTGTTACGGACGACGTCGAAATGACACTCCCGTCATTCTCAGCATGGGGGTAGGTTGCCACGTCGAGTTCATCGAGGTCGATGGGTACAAAATTGTCCGGCACACCGTTGACGCGATGGAACGGGTGCTCGCGGGGAAGACATATGTTGAAGAAGACGTCGAAACTCCCGTTTTCCGGAACGATGACACCGACGTCTCCAATCCTGAGGCCATCTCGACGATAACGGGCGTGCTGGGTACCCAGCTCAGGCGTCCAAAGAGGATAACCGCAGCCGAACTGCAGCAAATGTCGTGCATACAAGCGCGGAAGAGGGTCGGGCATGTCTGAGAGATGTTTGGGCACTCAGCGCTCATCGCCGTTCGCTGGGGAACAACTTAAAGATGAGCGTCTATTACACTGTTGCATCGAACAGTGTGGTCGAAGAGCGTGTAAAATGGCAGGCTTCGCTGGACTCTCGCCCACTGGCATGCCCTTTGAACCATCATCGTCATTGTTCCCTCCCCATCCACCTGGACTACCTCCTTCCTTCCCTACGGACCCTCATGGTGCAGCCCGTCCTGCGGAAGCTATCACGTTGTCCACCCTCCACAACATGTTGGCCCGCATCCTTGAGCAGACATTTACTCTTTGGAAAGCCCAGGCATCGACCAACTATGTTTTACACGAACTTCGACAAATGATACCTGCGCTTCAGGAAAATGCAAAGATCCACGAACGCTTGTGCCGCGTTGAAGCCGTGACAGAGACATTGTCCAGCGAACAAGCTCTACGCCGGTCTGCACAACCAGGACAGATCACGAGGGCCACGTCTAGCACCCAGGACACTTTCATTGAGCCATCCAATATCGGTACATTGAAGCTCAGTGGCGGAGCGCAGAGACCTGCTTCCTTCGCAGCTCTAATACCAAAGACAGATCTGGACCTTGTTCTACATCCCGCTGGCGGGCAGGATTCATCGGAGCCCAACATACTTGGCGACCGGAATTCTGAAGCACAGGTGAGACTCTACTACCTATTCTCTTCAGCACACTCGGTCATCTCAATAAACCATGGGTTGGCGCTCAGGTTCTTGCTGTCATGCCCCCACCTGGAAACATTTATCAATTGACCGCTGACCGTGCCGCTGCTTCAGGAACAATAATCGATGATGTGTCAGCCAATCATGCCTCGGAGATCACCCACCCACATGTGTTGATTGACATTAGCTCTGATTCTACTTTGCATGCCCACGAAGCACGCCATGGAGAGAACATGCCATTTGCTCGTGTAGACCCGTCTGCTAGTCAAAGCGATATGCGAGATCAACCTTTCATGAATGCTTCTGACCCCCCGGCGGCTGTTCTCCGCGAACGACAGTCACCTGGTACAGCTCACGAACAAACTGCGGGTTGTACAGTTTACGAAAACATGACTACTTCTCTCAAGGGAGGCCTGGCTCATCTGCGGGTTCAGCACGATGACAAGCAGCAACTATCCTTCGGAGCAGAGGATGCCCCACGGCTCATCGACGAAACAATGAGGAATCAGTTGACCGGCCTCGTCAATCTAGTCCAACGAGTGTTGATTATGTGTGGGGAAAAGAAGATTTTGATGGAAGAACAATGGACGGAGAGGTTGCATTGGAAAGAGGAAAGCACACGGCAGATGCGAGAGTTGACTAATATGGCGTCATGGCTCGTTAATGACCGTGGGGCCACGCAGCACCGTGGAGAACATCAGAAGCAGGGCGATGAGGACAACACCAGTCAGTGGAACAAAGACTGCCGCGTCAACCGTGCTGTAACACTAAACATCATAACAGAGCTCCAAGAAGTAGTCGATCAAATGCAGAGGCAGACAGCTGAACAACGAGAGCTGCTTTCAGCCCTTTCCGATTGTAAGTACCCGTAATGTCCGGCGAGTGAAGCCAATGCCCACCATAACTTGCCTAGCCTGGCGTGCAGACAGTAACAGACAGCATGAGGAAACTATCAGCGCTGTGCGTGCTACAGCAAACGAGCAAGTCCCTTTCAATGTCCAGGGTGTATGCATTGTCAAACTCTTTCTATTTCCCATTACAGCTAACGACCCTTTCTGATAGTATTTGGACGAATTCAGCAAGAGCCTCAGCACTGAAGTCCGTATGCTCCTGGGCGAGGTTGGTAAACTGCGTGAGGAACGACGGAATATCCAACAGTGGGTTATTTATCTTGTCGATCAGCAGGCGCATTATGCATCCTCTCCCAGTGAAATTGGATACCTAATGACGATTCAGTCGACTCTCGGGCCAGTCGGACCATTTGACGGGTTTGTTGCTTATGTCCACTATCAAGATCGTTATCTTACTGATTCCAGGCCTCCTGCATATTCCACATACCGAGAATGGCCATCGCCGGCTGGCATCCCTTTACCCGAAAGTCCACAACCTCATTCGGGATGGCATGCGACAACATCGCGAAGGAGACGTACTCAAAGACCAATTGGACCCCCAGCTCCAAGACCAGCTCCCACATGGACCACATGGCGACGTACGCCCTTCAGTTCAGAAATAATTGTACATTTAGTGACAGCCCTTGGTCTCTTGTGTTGCAGCTAACCCAATGCTAGCACCGTCACCGGTTATGCCCATTCCATCCCCCAGAAGTCCCGGGTTATTTGGGCCTCGTTCGCCAACAGATTCCCATCCTGATCTACCAAGGGAAGTCGAATATCCACAATCAATGAGCTCGGGTCACTCGTGGGTTACATGGCAACGTACGCCCTCTTTTTCTTTGTTTCGCAGCAGATCATGATGCTTCCTGTTTGTCATAGCTAACCCTGCACTTGCTCCTACTCCGCCCTCTGTCGAGCCCACCTTGCTAGTCCCTGACTGGCTCGGAAGCCCAGGACTTTTTGGCCCTCGCTCGCCTGTTGATTCCTATCACGGCTGACATCATTAACTAGGGATTTCCCAAGCACGGCAAAGAACTTGCGCTGGCCAGAGTACCAACATCCAAGTATTTGTTTCTCAGTAGGGGCATTTTGTATGATAACAGCACTCTGAGTTTGTACTACGCAGACTTGACAGATGCAGTTTAAATCTATAACGGACTACATTAGTGTGTGATATCAGGGCCGGGGCGGAGCATGGCCGGCTGTGCTCAGGCCCAAGATACAACCTGGTTTGTACATGAAGATATCGTGCCCAGGAGCACCACTCCATGGTGCACGACCAGCCGTGCTCGGGGCACCACTTCCCGAGACACGACCGGGCCTCAGTTTGATAGTGAGGAGAAAAGTCTACGAGTCGCTTGTGACAAACTTTCCAACTCATGATGTGCAAGACCGTGTGATCAGACATATTCTCACGTGCCGAGGTCACGTACGCACAAAATGTAGATTCCCGAACAGCGCTTCAAGTGAATGATCATTGACCGGTACTCTTCTCTCAGGTAGATCCAACAAGACCAAGCGTGCACTGTTACCCAGAAAGTCTGGGTTTTGGACAATCTGGGGGCAGTAGCAATACGTGGCGCGCGCGGCCGCGAGCACTCCAAAGGAGTCGCACGGTGAGCCTTTGGTCTTGCGCAATGCGCGACGCGGACCTTCTAGTCACTACATGGATTCCGAGTCGCACTCGTCGCGGGGGGGGGGGGGCTGACGTCGTCGTCATCGCAGGGGGGATGGACGAGGTGAGGTGAGGGGTGCACATAATCGCCGCCATCATCGTCGTCGTGGTAGGCAACCGTGGGCTCGTCGCCGTCGCCGCAGGGGTGATGGGTGGGATGTGGTAGCGCATAGTCGCGGCGCCGTAAGGCGATTGGTGGGGTGTGGCGGCCCGTACGCCACATCGTTGTCATCGCCGTAAGGGCGAGGGGTGGGTAGGTGGGGCACCGTGGTGGTAGCGATGGTGGTAGCGATGGTGGTGGCAATGGTGGTGGCTGGGTGGTAGTGGCTGGCGCCTCGGCGGCGTCGTCGGCGTCATTGTCGTGGTGGTGGAGGACCTGCCGCCACATCGGCGTCGTCGTCGGACGATGGGTGATGTCACCACCGCCGCAACGTCGCTGGCGTCATCGCGGTGGTGGCGTCGTCCGAAATGGCACAGGTGGGGTGCCAAGCGAGCCGTTGGGCTCAATATATGGCCGGCCCGCTGTAAGCACTCCGGCTTACGTAGATCCCAGTATCTATTACATATACTGCCTGTGATACTGAATGGTGCTCATTCAGTATTTCTGCCTTTGGGCTTAGCAGCTGAGTGCAGTGGTTTGGTTATTACACCTGTGGTGATGATTGATGTTCCAACAAGGAGAGTTACACATGTAGCCTACAGTAACCCTAACTGCTAGCTGAACTTCCCCTACAATCATAAGTTTGAGGGGCCAATATCTGGGTCACACTTTGTGATTATTTTTACTCTTTCTTTGTATCTATATGATTGATTGTACACTTGTATAGTACTTTGTCAGGTTTATTGTGCTGCCCATGTGTGGCAGTGTAGTTGATAATCCCTCATCCCAAAGGCCCAGATGTGAATTTTGATAATTCATGTTGTCAAGGCCATGACCTCCTTTTATGGCTAGGATTGCTCATGAGAGATTAACCATCAGAAAAGTGGTTCTTCTCAATTCAATGTGTTTTTACATAATGCCCTGGCATGCTTGGCCATTCCACTGGCACACAAGCCCTATGTATATAGACTGTAATAGACAAGATGTGCCTTGTAGCATAGCAGTCATTCTTCTGTACCTTTGTTGGCTCCTATATAGAGTATGGTTCAGTTCACTTGTCTGCAGTCCTCAGTGTTGCCCACAGCAGGTCACAGCAGGCACTTACAGTATTCTACCTATATGGAACACCCTGGATGGCTGGGAACACTCAGACAGCAGACTAACAGAACATGAATGAGCATTGATAGCAGCAGAGAGGCAACAAGATGGAAAAACAAGAGATGCAGAACATCTACACAGTCCACCCTATATATGCCCTCAGATTAGATGCCATTGAAAATGGCATCTTGATGTGACATCTGAGGGTAAGCCCAGGCTGGGCTTACACTACTATACCTCCTTTCTTTGTTGCTGTTATACTTGGCCTAGCTTGACTTGAAAGCATATTAGTTTGTGGAATGCACCATGGAAACAAGCACAGATTAACACATTACTTGGACTTAGGCTACACAAGTCACTGAAGACTGAGGCTCTCCAGGAGATATGTATATACATACAAAGCTACAGAATTGTATCAAGTACCACTGCAGGAACTATCATACCTGGTTCAGGACCATTTCCACTTCATTCCTGAGCAGGTCGCTGTCATTATGTGTAGCTGGAACATCCCTGCCTCGTGGGAAATACGGGACTAGTTGATGCCTGTTTTCATGACCTGCTGGACCACCCCCACCGGTAACCGAATTCACTTAGTGACGAGGCAGATCATCTGACGAATAGTACTTGCCGGGTTTCGACAGTAACCTTTTGATCCATCTGGACGTCCGTCAGCATCAGCGCCATCATCAACAACAGAGCATTCGATACATACCGGAGTAGGCCAACCACCGGAGCGGTCACCATTAACCCACAAAAGACGGGAAGGGCAATAAGCCCCGCAACTAGGTGACGAGGCACGGAGATAAGGCTAATTATAAGCCGTGTGGTCAAGTTGCCGAATAGAACTACGACGCGGTCCCAATGGACAATGCGGGGCAACACGACTTCCCCTCTCAATACGAAAGCTCCGTCGGATAGTCCTTGATCGACGTGCTGGATTAAATTGTCGAGCACATTGGTAACATCAGCTGCACATGCATCGGCTTGAGTGGACTTGTTTTGACATGAAGAGGTCGACTTACATCTGTTGGGGGTATAGACACGCCACACCCACGTGTCCTTCTCGCTGATGAGCGTTCCCATTAGATAAAAGCTCTTCAGATTTTCGTATTTGTCCGAACGCTGAGTGCATTCCCGCAGCGTCTCTGATGCAACCTAAAAGTCAACTCCAAATCGCGAGGAAGACAGTATATGACCCTTGCCATTGCGTGTCAAAATCGACAATGTATATGCGGGTCCCATCATGAACGAAGATAAAGATGGCTTAAAGACCATTCCATCTGTGTTCGGCTTTGGGAGCAGCAAGCCGATGATCTCGGATATTGAACCTTTGATAGCCTCCGTACCCCTCGCTACGTCACAGGATATTAGGGAAGTAAATAAAGTCGCAATGATGTGACAGTGCAAACCTGTCTGAGCCAATGCAGAGAGAGCCATCATTCCTTCTTTCTGGACCTTCCATTTAGGGTTCTTCAGGTCGCGCAAACATCTCTCGACAAGCTCTCGAGCCCAAGGTCCATCGGGATCTTGGCGAGTGCCTCAGAATCGTTGAAGTGACATGTATCATTACTTACCACACCACAGGAAGATGTCCAAGCAGATCAGGCTTATCCTAACCTGTTTGCGTTTCCCCTTCCTCAGTTTCGTGTCCAGAATCCGCGTGATATCATAACGCTCAGTGATATCTTTTCTCAGAGGCACTGATTCGGGTTCATTAGTCTGTTCTCGTATCATCAAAATCGTTCGATTACCATGTTCCATAAGGTCTCTGAAGATCTGGAACCCTTCGACAGACCCTACGGCATCATCAAAATAGTCATATTGGAGCATGCGAACGATATATTTCGGGAGGTATTCCTTGCTCAAGACAAAGTGTTTCATGTCGTCTAGTGTGATTCGGCTGAGTTCACGACCCTCAATGAACCGTTCAACTTACCGCGTCCCAAGCAAGTAGCTAACGCATATGCGGCGACTAATGCCCTGTCCTTGAATCGCAGCTGATCTATAAAGACGTCTAACAGCCCCGTCTCGAGTAGATGGATGCGGATACTCTGAGCTGATGAAAGATGAGGTCGTGTCGTTGGCTAGTAAGTATGACCGACTTTCGCATAGTTTCAGAAGGGTCACCGTCCCGGCGGCACGTTCTTGAGAATTATCGGATTCAACAGCTTTCTGTAGTTCTGCGATGCGTTTCTTTTGCCTCTGGCTGAGGCTCATTGCTCCTGCAGTAGATGGCATCGCAATCATGGTCGCAGCATTGCAGGTACGCGCAGAAACGTCGCTTACCGTGTCCGAAAAGCTCACCAAGTATCCGGTCTGCATGCTCCAGACTCTGGCCTGGTCCCTCGGCTGAATATTCCCACGTAGGTCTCACAATGGAAGTCAAGAAACTGGCAACATTCGCTCGGATCTGTGAACCGAGGTAGCACAGCTGTAAAAGTGCACTTTTGGGGAGCCCATGCAACTCGAGGAACCAGTTCACCAGGTATAGCGACCTCGAAGGTGCTTTCGGGGCAGACTTTGGCAAAAGGCCCAGAGAGAAAGTGAGCCCCGGAGCACGATCGACGGACAACGTGAATAACACTTCAATTGCAAGGCGGCCGATGGATCCATTGTCTGATCCGGCCCAGCTCCAGACCTTGGGTTGGACTTCGAGCCAAAACTCAGATATCTCTTTCTGTTTCCCTGCGATCGCCGCCCTCGTTGCCTCCCTCGGCCCTTGTTCCCGTCCCGTGGTTTTCTTTGCTTTTTGTGCTACAGTATTGCCGTTATGTGTTCCGGCTGATGTAGAGAGACTCACACTTACCTCCAACGATGCGCGCAAAGATTAATACCAAGCGCAACCCTGCAGCTAGAAGCCGTGGTTCTGAGAACAGTTGAGTATCTCGTGCATTTCAAAGTGGAGGTATACTTGCCAACGACCTGTAAGATCATGGCGAGCCTGGCCCTCACGTGACTTGGGTCCGGAAAAGGTTCCATAAGTTTTGTGATGAGAATTCCCTGAGTATGATCTGAGGCTCATGAGTAAAGTGGTATATACGCGGTGAAAGCCTACGTACCGCACTGGATTAGGGAGTTCAGACCGTCCATCTCACGTCCCAAATTCCCTTCCGAACCTATTAGCATTCTGTCGAGGGACTCGAACAAGTTTTCTAAGGCTTTTCCGGTAAGAATGCGCTTGCACAAGATCGGGTGTTTCGCCAATGGCCTCAGAAGAGGAACAACTATCGGCCAATCTTGATGTTTGTGTTTTTCCAGAACGCCCTCGACAAACTCCTTCACGCCGCCGAAAATGCTATCATCAAATCCAGTGAGAGTTGGTTCGGAGATGCCTTCCCCCGTCTCGACACCGTAAGCTGCGGGAAAACATTACACAGACAGGAGCTACCTCTTTGAAACTAATGCTCACCAGCTTCGTGGTATATGACCAGGGCGACAAGCCTCACAACCAGGTTTTTGTTTTGAATGAACCGAGACAGCCACCCATCCACACCCCTGACGTATTCCTTTCCCTCCTCTGAAAATAATGACGTTCACTTATCCGACGAGTGGAGTGGTTGGGGGACTTACGAAATCGTAGCATGAACAATAATCTGTGGAGGTACACCGGCGCAATTCCTTGATGATCAGCCAAGTGGTCCAGGAGCTCTTTTGCCGCGGAGCGATCGAAGAATCCAGTCTCCCAAACTGTGCCATCTAAGCCAATATTTTCCGGTTCGGCTCGTGTCGTCGGTATATCAAACCCGTCGCTCAGTATTGCCTTCGGCCTATACGTGTCCGCATATAAAATAGAAGCGTGGAGCTTCTGTCCGGGGATGATACGGCGAGGCTGTAGTAGATGTGGGCTGCCAAACACGAAGTCTGCAATGTAAACCAGGGGGATTTCACAAATCTCACCTAGAAGTGTATTCACCAGTCCCGCTATAACGCGCCTGATGTTTGATAGGAAACAATTCAAAATAACCCGATGCGGTGGTCATCGAATCACTGGTGCCGTAGTCAATGTCCTCTGGTACCCAGACAATGTCTGTCGGCAATAGCACCAAGCCTTGCTCAGTCGCTTCACGACGCATCCACATTAGCGAGATATTTCCGGCCTGATAAGAACACCCGGGCTTCTTGGCACCACCGCTGTGAGGTATAAGTAAGATATGGCAATCTTGATAGTTGACCTACACATCTGAGTGACAGCCAGCAAACCAGACCTCCTTGATAATGCCCTCACGACCATCAGCCAGTGAGTTGCCAGAGCCATCATCAGACCCTTGACCCTTGTTTGTGGAGGCATGCCTGTATCTGCTGCCGTACGTTTGAGGATTGATTTGGACGAAGTATTCTGGCATAAACTTCACCCGAAGTTCGTCGAGAGCAAGTGCATGTCGGAAATGGCAAGCATGCATCGCTGAGGAAGAAAGGAGAACATCCTTTCGTGCGAGCCCAACAGAGGAGATGGTATCCCTGTCCAATATTATTTCACCTTCGCATCGTCTGTTCGAGGTGTATAAAAGTTGACATTACCATACTCCGACGAAGTGCACCCTTTTCAACTGCTTCCAGGAATACGTGTTCTTGAACTCTATGGCGCTTTGCCTCGCGTCGGGGTTGCTGCAACAAGCGGTATCATGATAGTAATCATAGGCCCTGTCTTATTATTTAGTGGAGCTCGTGCAAAATGTGAATTCCTAATCACATTCCAATTTGATCGTCTGTCGGTGTCTTTGCCAGCCCAACCTGCATATATTCTCAATCCTACAGGTGGAAACGACGGCCTGACGCATGCGTCACACACCTCGTAAATCATCGCTGCCAGCACTCGGACTTGATAGGCACCCCGAGAAGATCCTGCGGCATAACCGTTGGCCGAGCGGGGGCTACATGAATCCAAACATACCAAAGAGAAATATTTTATCTCCTTCTCGGTACGTGTGTCCTAGCCAGGAATACGCATCGATGATATGTTGGACGACATCCCTACCACGGAATGACTTATAAATTTGAACGGCAGGTAATCGTAACGAGTATAAACCTTCCAATTGCCATGTCAACCCGGTCGGAGAATGTTTTTCCCTCGAGGGCATGTAACAGCTTTGGCCGTGTGCCAACGCTACCTTCGTAGTACACAAGCTGCTCTGGGCTTGCCGAATTGTGGTCCACCATGGCAAAAAGATTTGCTACATTGGTACTCTGGCCATTATGATAGTGGTGAGTAAGCGGAAAAATCGGAAAAACAACATAATCACCTGGCGAAATCGGTCACCGGTACCATCGATGCACACAACAATGTGTCTTGTCCTGTTTGACGGAGAGCATTGAGTACAAGTGGAAGCAGAAGCCTGGCTCGTTGAGGTGCTTCTGACTTTGTCATGAGCCGAGGTGCCATGACTCGCCGACGTATGTAGTGGTGCGAACATGTACAGGAAGTGAAGAAAGGGCGGGCCTCGGCACAGCAAGGGCGGAACTTGCGCAGTGCGCGTGGAATGTGTACGGCACCAGCCTGAGAAGTGGAGCCACCAGATTAAATAATGCTGTGATCACGTCATACAGGCTTATCGCACATCATTCTCGTCGTTGGAAAAGGGTTCGAATACAACACCAGATTATGTGGTATTCCGTCGTATTTCATCTCTAGCGGCCCCGTCCCTTACGCGCAACCACAACTTCCGACACGGTGCATGCTTCAATGCTATATACATACTATGTATACTGAGTTCGTTTTTGAAACGAGTGGCTAGCCAGCAGTGCACTCTCGTGGCATGAGCACACTGCTGAAAGATGCGTGCACACGGCCATTATGCTGTTATCATTGGCATCATGTAGGCATCAGGCAAGGCAGGGAGGAAGCAGGCAACCCTTGAAACAGCCAGGAAGCCATCAGTCTCAAAATGATCCTGGCAAGGCAGCAGGCCAGCAGTGGGCTTTGAGATGGAGAGGGTCGCACCATGGGCTGTTGGCTGCTCCTCGTCATCATTGAGTGTGTGTGCACACACGTGCCCCCAAGAGAAGCACCCTTGGTGATTTTGGTAGTTCCCGGAAATGGAATCACACCCCTCAAGCTTCTCCCGGGCTGGCGCGACCTTTGCATCTGCCAGTCTAGGTCTTTCATAATGCCTCCAACATGATGTGTAGCAAGCCTCGTGTTTGGCCGCTATACTAGTAGGTCTGTTTGATTGTGCCCTGGCGGTCTGTCCTGTACCTCAACATCAATGTCTTCCATGGCCACAGAAGGTCCAGACCAGAGTTCATCCCCTACCTCTCCTAAATTGGACTCAGCAACTCCAAGCACAAGGAATCTTGTTGTATGCATTGCCAGATGTACTGCTAACTGCTTTCACCATGCAAGTATGTTGTTTTCTCAATCTATTATGACTCATGACTACTGCCAGAAAACCAGTGTAGCCCATCTCTTTACCATGGTTGACGAAAACCCCACAAACCCTAGCCATTGCACATTCTGAAAGGCTGCAAGAAAAAAAATCTATTTGATATGATTGACATGGCAATTGGCTGGTCTGTATCTGTTATTTTTTCAAGTACATACATACTACATTCACTTGCTTCAGAAACCTCAAATGACATGTCATAGATGCATATTCCTGGCCAGCATGAACATACTGAAGAGGGGATAGGATACTCCTTTTTGGTGTGTTTGAATCCTTATATTGCTTCTTGACTAATGAACATACCATAGGATTTTCTTGGGGCATCTATCAAGTCCAGCTCCTTGTGGTGGTGATATATGTATGAGGTGTGTGATACCCATCTGGTCACAGTGTAATGTTGAACATGTACATGTGCTAGATCAGCTTGATAAGGGTGCTGACAGACAATCAGATTGGAATGTTTTTGCCTGCTAGTCTACTGGATGTTAACTTTTCTATGTGTATGTCCTTTGCTACCTCTGTAATACTTCTCATGACCAGGCCAATATCATGATCCTGGCTGCTCTCTATATGCCGCCTTGCCTTGCTCCCTTGGCTGTTTTCTAGTAGTTGTGGTTGGCATGTCTCTTGCTCACACATAGGAACTTTGGGACCAGGAATGCCCGGAGGGTCATTAGTATACAGGCACGCGTCCGAGATAGGGACGTCGCTAAGGGGCTAAGGAAGTCTTTATGTACAGTTGAGCGTAAAGCGGACAAGTCAAATTGCTTCACGATGATGCTCGCAATTCGGTTTTGTGTAAACTTTTGTCGATGTCTAGTCACACACGACCGCCCACCCCTCATACTGGTCACTCCCCTCCTGTATCGCCAAGATTTTCGCTCTGAGCGCACTCCCCACCGGGCCCAGCCCATTGCTGTCTGCCGCGTGTGTTGGCATGTGGATGTCCCGGCTTTCATATCCAATGCGGTGCACGGCAGCCACGATTGCAGCGGTCCCGACGCAGAGTATTTCTAACAGGGTGCCACTGGTGGACCAGTTTTCAATGTCTGACATAGTGAAGGTGCGTTCGGCAGAGTGGAGTGTCGTTCCGCTCTCAGAGTAGGCAGGGCCATTGATTGTCGCGTGGAAGGCCGGGTCCGCGGCGAGGGCGAGGCATGACGCGCGCGTGACGCCGGGCAGAATTGTCCCATCCAACGAGGGCGTGATGACATCCAAACCTAGTCACAGAATCATGCGCTCAGTCGCTGTGAGTGGAGTAAACAGACCCACCATCACCGTCTTCCCGCTTGAGCACGACGAAGACGTTCATGACACCGGCCTCTGTCACTCGTCGCTCTTCTCCACACAGCCATAAGATGTTGTCATACCCCCTTGCGGCCGCCTCGCGCTGAGGGAAGAACCCGGGGGAGTAGTTTCCGCCAAATTTGTGACTGCCAATACCGCCCGGCCATGCACGCACGGTGTCGGTCGCCGCGAATAAGGAGAGAGGGCGCTGGTAATAGGGCGCGCAGGGGGTGGTAATGACGTAGAGGACTGCATGATTGGAAGCAGTCACGCCGAGTGCTGGTATGGAGTCGTGACAGGACGGGCAATCAGCATCAATCATATTTGGTGAATCAAGAGTTGACATGCACCTGGTTGCGTGCCAATGACGGTTGGCCGGATATAAAGACTGTGTCCAGGCAATGTAGGGATCCATCGTTTGTCAATTTGTACGAGGCGTTTGATGAGTTCGAGGACGACATCTCCATCGACGTGCTATTATTCACACGCAAGGAGATTAATCCGACGGTCAGGTAAGGCAGAGATAATCCACCCACAGGGAGTGCCAAGCGTGCCATGGAGCGCTCCAAGCGCCTCATATTCATTTCGGGCCGGAATAGCCGGGCCTTACCGTCCGGGCCGAGATAGGCCTAATGAGTCACGCGTCGTCATCCACACTACTGCGTGATAGCCCTCGACGTACCTTCATGCCTTCGAATATGTTGCCGCAGTACTGGAAGCAGGACGAGGAAGGGTCGAGTAAGAGCGGTCCATAAGGCTTAATTTCGGGGGCGCTCCATCCAGAAATGGGGTCGAAAGATGCAATGGCCATGTGGTCGCTAAAAATCTGATATATGCGTTCTCCTGTCAGCGAGAATGATGGGGCTATGAAGTAAATGAGATACTCACCGTACCAAACGGGACGGTCTTGAGATCTGGAAGGGGTCTGGGCTCGTCCGACAGCGTGACCACGAGTTTGGCGATCTGGTCAACATTTTCATCAGTTCGGCCAGCACTGAAGTTGTCTGGGAGCGCGTAAACGCACATCTAGTTGTGCGACTCCGGTGTCGAGCTCCTCGCGCTTACACGCATCCAAATCGCATGGTGATTCGCTGGCCCGGATGATAGTCATGTCTGTCCTTGGTAAAAGCAACTACGTAGCGACACCTGTTTTATAAGTGGATCGACTCGGAGTCATACGGAGTCACTTTTAACGCGTGACGTACCAGAGCTTGGCCACATGTCCCACGTAGGCCAGCCGAGATCGACCGACAGTTAGCACTAGCCCGCGCCGGGGTGCCGCACTCCAAGGAACAGCAGTGGACTTGATACCACCTCCGCCCTCTCAACTATCCTCGGATTTGTTGCATGTGCCGCGAGTCGCATACACTGCTCTCCCTGCCCACACAGTAAAAATCCCATGTGTCATCACTACGATTTCTTGTCATGAAACAATGCATCTTTTCCAAAGAGCCTGCATCGTTCCCAGTAAAGAGCATGCATTGGTCAAGAGACCATGGTCGTAATTGAGTCATGTGGGAGGGTGCGATCAAGAGTACAGGAGCCGTGAGAAAAGAAGATTGAGGACCGAATGCTAGTGGGTGGCCTGGCTGCCACTGTAATGTCCGGGCCCAAGCTCAATGGAGGCCATGTATAGCACCGTGATAAAGGATTGTATTACACATGATGCATCATGTATAATACAATCCTTTATCCCCCATTATACAATTGGTTATTTGTTCCTCCGAGATACAACTCTGCACCGTCATCCGACAACTTCATTGAGAATGCTGGATCAGTGACTACCCCTTGATTGACGAGAGTCCCGAACAAAGAGCTAGAGTTGAATAACGAAAGGGACTCGAAAGATAGTCCTACAAGACCATCTGCTGTGAAGTTTGGAAACGCAAACTCCGCCGGATATCCAAGCGCAGCACCAAGGGACTGATTTTTCGCCTGCCATCCTGTGAGAAGTGACCATGTTTACAAGTCATAATGCAACATACAGTGAAACCAGCAATCGACACCGTATCGGTGTATATTTCGACTGTGGCAGATGACCCATCTTCGTATTTCAAGGTCACCTGCTTTCCTGTGTCAACTGAAGTAGAGGAAGAACTATGGTTCCACAGAGAATGGCCGTTGCAAGTCGAACCGCAATCAGAAGATGGTAAAAACATGTCCCTGGCATCGAACTGAGCAGATAGCCTTCTATACGTAACGAAAATACCTACGTAGACCCGGTGTCGAATAAAACTACGATTATAGTGGTGATGATGAGGAGGCGACTTAATTAGAGATGGCGAGGAGCTTACCAGTGAACGCCTTAGGAGGTGTGCCAACCGCAACGCTGCCATACCAAAAATCCCCGTTTGGGTTCATAGTCAAGGGCAGGCCAGTCCCACGTTTTTGGTGCCCGGCCACAGAAGAAGGGTCAGGGCTCCTCTTCGAACCATTTTCGAATTTGCTACAGATAGGGACGCTTGTGCGATTGTGATTGAACAATAAACACGACACACCGCTTAAGCTGTTCTAAATGGGATGTGAGAGCAACCAAGTTTACCGTGTCATCACTGTTCGTTAACACAGAATGTTTTTTGATTGGAACGGCGCGACCGCGACCAGTGGGTTGGGGCGCTGCGGCTGTAGCAACAACTAGGGCAACGACTAATATTGCGAGAGAGAGGCGCATTATAAACAAACGGATATGATAAAGGAAGGGTATGAAAGTATGACGTTTATAGTTGGGCCACTCACCTTTAATACTGCGTTACGCTGTCGACTGGACTAGACCCGCCTTCGTGGAATGATCAACGATATCTGTCATTTCCTGGCGCAAATGGAGGCTGAAACATCTATGAGCGTCCGAGTCGGTAACCATTGCAATGGCAGGACATTGGCTCTGCACAGGGTGAATCATTGCACATTGGCAACAACGTTGATCGATTGATGGCTTGTCGATTTGTGATGATAAAGTTTTCTGTGTGACCCACCTTGCTTGTTTCCTACAAAAACGCCTGCCGTGCATTGTAGGCGACAGGAGAGCCGGCGCCAGCAGTGTGTTGGCTCCTCGCCATCCGAAGTTGCTCACTTGCAGTGGCGTGGCTGTGTCAAGATAGCTAAATTCAGATCGGGATCGGTCTGGAGCTCCGAAGATGTGTACGCATGGCGCGGACGAGAATGGCATGTGACGGCCAGAATGTCATCGCCAGGGAAAACAGCGAAAAACGGTCGCCGGAATCTGCGGTTGTTTGCCGCTGTTATTTTTCAAGGCCAATGTCTTTTTAGGGCTTCCTTTTATCTCCAGGCGTCCGGCTTAATCGTCTCAGGGTCTGCTCCGGGTACATATATAACCTCGCCATCACCGTCTTCTATGCCAACCTCACCTCAATAATGAGACTCCTGAAAGCCATAATAAAGAGTAAGCGGCCTTTCCAGGTCGCCTCCCATGTCATCTCTTCGACGACGTCCGCGGCAGCCAACACGTCTTCTGCTATTTTATCTAGGGTGTTCGTGAAACGCAGAATTAGTCTATCTGGAACAGTCCGCTCGCTGAACAGGAATGCGTTCATGAGGTCGTTCTCCGGGAATGCCGTGCCTCCAGAGTCATCCGACCAATTATCAGGCGCAGGCTCTTCGGCCGCACCGCTCTACCGTGCGCACCACCTGTCCATCCCACGTCTTTCCCTCTAACCTTTCTACAGACAAAATCGTAACGGCGTGGAACCAAACCCCAACGAAATGGTACCCGCTGCCTCTCGCAGTCGGTGCACTCCTTCTCGTCATGATCCAGTACCACAAGCAAGTGTCACGTGCACAGCGAGAAGTCCATGTCGACGACGAAGGTCGCGAGGTTATCAAGCTTAGAGGTCCCTGGCAGGTGCATGCGCACGTTTACTTTCATTTGGCATCCCGCTGATCCTCTCCAGGTTCATGTAATGGGTGCTCTCCCACTCCGCAACTTATCTCGCCTCTGGGGTTACCTGAACTCGTTCGAGCTCCCCATTTGGATTCGTCCCTACAGTTTCCGATTCTACGCCTATGTATTTGGGTGCAGTCTGGATGAGATAGAACAGAGCGATTTGACCAAATATGCGAGTCTAGGAGAGTTCTTTTACCGCAGGCTGAAACCAGGTGTGCGACCGGTCGACAATGCTGTCCTTGTGAGCCTCATCACCACTTTTGACTTCCTGCCTTACTGAGCCTCAATCCAGGTCAGCCCTGCTGATGGTACAGTGCTTCATTTCGGTACCATCGATAATCTACGTGTGGAGCAGGTCAAGGGGATCACTTATTCCCTGGACGCGTTACTCGGCGTAGAACGGTATGACCCAAACAGTCCTTTATCGCCAACCTCGACGATCGTGGAGTTCCCAGAGGATCAACAGCTGGTTGATCATCGGGAATTCGCCATCGTCAACGGGATTGAGTACAGCCTCGATAAACTATTGGGAGTCTCGACCCCAAGTACACCCACTTCACCCTCCGCTGAGCGGAGTGGGCCGGATTCCGACGACGACGAAGATTTATCCCATAAACGCCATTCACCCATTGATGCATCGGTAGCGCAAGAAGGTAGTCTTCAAGAGATCCTCGCACATGACGCTTCTGTTGCTCGTGAAATGGGCATTCAGACGTCCTTGATGGAACGCAAACGCAGCATATCAGGCACTAGTGTTCGGGACGGAAACGCTCTTTACTTCACTGTAATATACCTCGCTCCTGGTGATTACCACCGTTTCCACAGCCCCACAGCATGGGTGGTCGAGAAGCGACGACACTTTGTTGGTACGTTGATTCCCTCCGTATCCTTCGCAAGACTCACCTCTTGTCCCAGGTGAACTATTTTCGGTTTCTCCCTACATGGCAAAGCGTCTTCGGAATCTGTTCGTGCTCAACGAACGCGTAGCGCTCCTCGGCCGATGGCGATTCGGTTTCTTCAGCATGGTCCCTGTGGGTGCCACTAACGTCGGTAGCATTAAAGTGGCTTTCGACTCGGTAAGCACCCTCCGGATCCTTTTGAAATATCAACAGTGATACTAATCTATGACGGTGCTTTTTTTGGCCAGGCTTTGCGCACGAATGTCCGTGGCCGCCCGCCGCCGCCAGGGACATACACCGAAGCCGTCTATTCCGCAGCATCCCCGCTCCTCAATGGGCAGCCCTTGACCCCTGCCCAAGAAATGGGGGGGTTCTGTCTCGGCAGCACGATCGTGCTGGTGTTCGAGGCCCCCAAGAACTTTGAGTTTGCCATCAAGGCAGGCCAGAGGGTCAAGGTGGGTAACCAGCTCGGGGATGTGCCCGGTACGTCTACTGCTGTTGGGAACCCAAAGCAGAAGACAGAATGATGGGAATCTCTATTTCCATCCTCCCGGCCCTGCATCGGTTTCCCCCCACTGCATTGACCGGCCCCTCTCACGTTGTTTATGAGAGGAATTTGAGGGCATCCCTTTGTTTGGTGCCCTCGGGCCCCACATCTTGCATGGAGAAGGAACTACTTTGATTGATGGTCCTGGTGACGAATATCACAACGGAATTTAATCTGCGGCACATCTTGTATATACCCGCATCCACCTTATTCCATCTCATGTCATGTATTCCAAAGTCTAACATGAATCAGTTTTCTGACCCGGCCTATCTAGCAAGTGGACCACTTGAAATGGAATCTCAAATATTGGTCGTGTGCCAGGGCCGGAGCGCTGTCAAGTAATGAGCCTGTGAGTATGATTATTTTGGCTCGTCGGACGGGAGAAATAAGTCGGTCAAACTTGTCTCTGGGTGACTCAGCCTAAGGTGCGTCCGGACCAGCCCAGAGTCCCGTTTCAGCGCCGGCGAGGCGCCTCCCACCCGCAGCCATCCATTCGTAGACAAGCATTGCCAAGCGCGAACAAAAAAGAGGGTGCCAGTGGCGTCCCTTTGTCGGCCACGAGGCAAAGAAGGGTCGAAAAGTGTCACACGAGCACAATTCGGTGGGCGTCCCCGACGGCAAAACAAAGAAACGGATGTCGCCCACATAGTAGCCCCGAGTTTGTCGGATCCAACGCCACCTCCATGTTCCTCACGCTCACGTCTCACTGCAAGTGCCAGCCGGCTATACAACGCGGGGTAGAATCCGGACACTGGATGACGCGATAATGAGTCACACGAGCAATAAACACGCACATGGAGCCTTTGTCGAGCCAACCGAATTCATAGAAAAAGGACGCCACACCAAGAACCACATGTTCCTTGGCCCTGCGCTCCCACAGCGAACATGGCAAGTGTCCAGCATCGATGCGACCCTGCTCGGATCAGATAAACACCTACAAACCAGCATCAAGAGATGTCGACGCTCCCTTTTCGCGATAGAGCCCCGTATCAGCTACAGCGGTCCAGCCGGAGACACCGGCGGCCGCCACCATCGTGCGTCCATGGGATCGAGTCACACGACAGTCAACATGGCCGTCTAGTTTTGCGTGCTGTTTTGTGTGTTCTGATGGAAGATATGCCATTCTACAAGACATCGTCGTATCTGGATGATCGTTCCTATCCTGGCGTCTTCTTGTCCCGCCAGCTCTCTTATCCACCCATCGGCAGGATCGAGCTCCCGATCATCCGAAGGTTTTACCCGCAGCAAGTTGTCGGACCGGTACGCCCTGCGCGTCATAGTTGGTTTGAAACACCTGTCAGTCGTACCCGTTCGTGAACAAGCCTATTCTAGTCTCCGAACGATGGAACGCATACTTGATTTCCCCACCATTTCTGTATGGTGTTAATGCCGATCTAAGGTTCGAAGCAGGTGTTCAATACAGCCGACACCGAGGAGGTACGTGGTCAGAAAGCAGGAATGATAGAAATACAGCATAACGCCCACACTCACCGTGCCACTCCGAGGGAATTGTAGACTATCCCGCGAGGAATTAGCGAGCGTATCAGAATTCGGGCTCAGACACACCAAAAGAAGATCGTTATGGCGGATAATGCTACACCAGAATCGAGCGCAGCAGAGAGCACGTCTTGTGATGTATAATGGATAAGTAATTGAGCAAACGAGAGGAAAAGGCGATTTTCTTACAGTTGTATTTTGTCCACCAGTGGAAGTATCGTCTAAAGAATCGCAAGAAAAGACAATGCGGTCTAGTATGGATCATAGTAACGGACCTTCGGATGAGAAACTGAAAAACGAATCCAACCGAACTTGTTCGTCATGATGTTAACTTGGACTAATCATAGAGCAGTGACGGACAAAACTACATACGCCCAGGGCACATAGTTAAGTGCTGTTGCAGGTGGAATCCAGTGTGTCCCGTTAAACATGATCGGGCTAGAAAGTTGGACCAGGTGACGTTTCCCGAATGAAAGTAATACACAATGATCTCACAAGCTATAACCGGAGATGTCAGATTTTCATCACAAATGTCAATAAGAATGCCCACTTAATATATCGTAGAAAACTGTTGGGCCACTTCTTCATTAGTAACCAGGGAACGATAGGCGCGATAGCTCCGGCAACAAAGAAGTACAGGAGCCCTGTGAGACATTTAACGACCATACAGTGCTGCCGAAATAGCACCTTCACCACTACTCTCGATAATCAATGTTCCACAGATGTCATCGAGACAATGATGATACGCACTGGTAGGGTTGGCCAGGAGAGAACTGGAGTTGTGGCCCAACGACACCTATACATCATCATGGTTCAGAAAGAATATCTAGCATGCTAACTGGACCACCTACCCCAGATGATCGACGCTGTGCCAAACACTTGCGTGCTTGGGCAGATAAATCTGCAGAGTGTCCACATAGACCCTAACATGAGCAAAGACCAGTCACTTACCCTTCTTTCTGCTTATCTGTACATATGTCCCTGGCGCCAGGACGCAATAAATCTACGTCTCGCTGTGTTATAGATGGAACTCACGGAATATTATCAAACATCCATGATTGCACTAGGAGCTGTGTGGTACCGGAAACCACGGTACATACAACCTGCACCATCTGAGCACCTCAGCGAACACGCACGACAGGAGAACCGAACCTGACACCAAAACATGGCGCGTGGGGGGATTTTCATGTAATGACCAAGCTTGAAGTCTGCCGTAAATGTCAGTGCTTGCGTCATTGTCTATCAGTCGCTTGAGCATCTCCAAAAAATTGATCATGCATGACCACTCACGACATATCCAAATGTCTTGAATAACATCATGGCGAGGGGACGTCCAGGTAACGCATAACTTTATTACCGTGCTTAATGAAGGAGTTTCGCCAAAAATGAGATGCTCCCACCCGATAACAAGTTCGGTGATAACACTGGAGGGGTCAGACAATCAAAAACGATAGCAAGAAAAAACGCACTTCAGCGCGACTTTCTGATTCGTGATTGCCTGGATCATGCCACAAGGGATGACGTAGGTGAATGCTTCGACACGTTAGCAGTGAGTGACAGTCCATCCAAACAGCAGCTCACCTATAAGTAAAGCGATCACAAAAGCCCAAACAGGCATTTGCGTGTATCCCAATTCGATGCTAACGACACCTAAAGCGAACGTGATGGCAAACAGCACCAGATACCACCAATCGGGAACTATCAACGTCGCAGGAAAATATGAAGCATAATGAAAAGCCGGATGGATTCAAAGGAGAGGTAATGTTACCTCGAGGGTATATGCTCATGAGGCGAGCATGGACGTCGGGCTCCTCCGTGGATTGCCGACATTGCATGACAATCTGCCTCCGGAAATGAAGTAATGTGTGGACAATTATAGCTACAAAATGAAATGTGGAATCTGTATTCCGGTGCAGAATGGTAAAATAATCACCTGTGATTGTAGCAAATGACAATCTATGTGGGTAGGACTCAGCCTCTCAAAGGAAAGTGTCCGAGTAGACGTACCCGTACGAGACGGCTAAACACGTCCTATAGACGTATTAATGGTGACCTCTGGAATAGACACGGAATTATAACATACGGCATGTATAATGGGCTATATGATCCGTAGGCTCCCGGGTCAAGCTTATAGTCTGGCGTCAAAATCCGGGTGACGTTGTAATGATGCATCGTATTATCAAAGACCTGTCGCGACTGAATACTGCACCAAAATCGATCATGTGAGTGTACACTCCGAAAAAAAAAGTATCCGTACTCACGGCATATACATTGACATCCAGGTGTTCGTGAACTAGTCACATGTGGGATGATGATGTTGACAAATTCAAAAGAAAAATCACGGACATAGAGTATGGGTACGACAATCCCTGCGTTGACAGTTAACCTGTAGAACGCCAATCTGCCTTCCAGAGGGGGGACTCACAATAAAACACCACAAAACCCGCAAGAATATTAGCCGTTGCCCACCCTCATAATCATAAACACGAAAGTATGGATAATAATTGTAGTGGCTCACATGGGGTGGCGAGCGGTGAGCCAGTGTACCTATAGAGCCGAAATTATGGACATCACGTTGGATTAAACCTGTTATTGTAGCACACGCACGCAATCTGGGCCCAGTCAAATGTAATGATCGACATGCCCTGCAGGCAACCACACCATTACAATCCATGCAAACCCACTGCAATTGTTTATATCAAGCTCACCATCCCGTGGAGATAGCTGGTCGCGAGGGTGCATCATTAGCGACAAAGAGCAGAAAATACTGGAAGTATCTGTACCCGAATAGCTGTGCAATCACTTCCGTGCTAGAATAAGGTACGTGTAATTCAAAGCACGCAGCGCGGACTTACCCGCATCGTCAGGCCATATCCATGTAACCCAAGAAAAATATGATAGTGCCTGAACTACAGAAGGGGGTTAGTACGAGTGACCGGATCTCCAACTAAACAACGTACATAGGTACCCGGGGAAGAAATCTTCATGCCCCTGATTTAGCACCGCTCCAACGGACGATTATTTTGGACTCACACCATAGGAACGATCCGGTGGCTGCATATATAAAAAAGCGCTCTCTACTCATACCGCCTGAACAGCCTATGCCTGCGTACTGTTGAGAGTGAAGGGTATTGAACAACGCACAAGTCACCAGCGCATTCGGCCATATCATATTGGCTGGGGCTACAAGAAAACGCCTGGCAACTCCACCAGCTGAAAATCCAATTAATTGCGTAGACATGACAATGAACCATTGATCTGGATAAACGAATGGACCAAAAAAACGTGATCCATGTCAGTCAAAGAAACGGAGAGGTGAATACGAACAACTGAAGCTGTAATGCTGATTATAATACACTCTCTGTACAGCAATGATATCTGTCTGAATTTTGATGAATTAGAAACATGCGGTGTACAGTTATGTGCAATAGAAGCACTCACCGCATAAGCGGGTGTTGCCCCTACGGAAGCCATGATCTACAAGAGTATGGTCACGATGAACTTGGAACGGAGGACACAAATGAATATAGGAGGAACAACCAACCGTTACAAGAACGTGCTCCTTGATAGAGAAGGGACCCGGATTCAATGGTACACTGAATATACGCTTTCGCGGAACATACGACGCCCAGAGCCTCCCAAACGGAAACGAAATTAACTGTGCGACAGTAGCCCCAACGGGCACACTCGGATATCGGAAAAAGAGGAACTGGTTGACGCCAGAAATGACCAGCGCTAGTAGCAGACCAAGCACCAAGGAACGTAGGGTCGCCACCGGTATCGATGTATCGTCGGTGTTAGCTACTGCAGAACGAACTTCGGGGTATGGTGAATCATCATCCCAATCAGAACTTTGGTCCAGCCCGAGGTTGGGATCGTCGAAACCTGTTGAAGACTTGAAAGTTCGGTAATTAATGGTACTATCGAATGAAATCCGAAAACTCACGGAGGCTATAGATAGCGTTGGACAAGGCATCTGTAATGAACCCACAGTTATGGAGCACTCAAAGTCACCCACCTGGATTGACATGGAAACCAAAGTCCGAATTCGAATCCTTGTCCTGGGTGACTGTCTCTTGTGGTCCTCCAATTCGTACTTCCAGGAGCTGTAACGGATAGTCTTGTGAGCCAGCAGTATGCTCGAGGAACATCAAGATGATTGTAAAAGATGAAAAAAACTACGGCGGTACGCTGAAGCCAGCCGCAGTGAGAACCCGCAGAGGTGAGTTTGAATGGGTAACCCTGGCGGTCCTGATCGTTGCGTAATTCGAGGGAGAACCCGCCCCTCTCGATAAAGATGTTGGCTGTGCTAGTGAAAACATCGGGTATTACACTGACATTGACAACAGGAACAACGTTTAATTTATTCCTCATATATTTCGACCCATGTTCCACCTGAACTCAGAACCATTAGAGCCAGTCAACAAAACAATTTCGACTGAGAGCTCCGGGATCTGGATTAGGACTAGCTTGCTTACCGTACGCACGTGGGATCACTGATCATCATGATGTAAGCTGGATACCCTTATACCACGGATCGGTCGCCCTTGGACGTTCGTCGCGGATGCTATGTAGTCCGATGAATGTCCAAGGGTCTGACTGGTCGCGAGCGCGGACTCCGATCTCCAGTGCAACGTTGTCGGCTCCACTGCTCGGAAGTTTGACAGGCAGGGCTCGGAATTTTCCACGCCAACAGTGGCACTGAACTGCACGCTCTCACGGTGGACAGTATTTGTCAGCAGCGCCCGTGCCACTTACATGTAGTCCTTCCCTACTAAGACTCAATTCCAATTGAAGTTGAAACGTTCCCTACTCCCAGGCCTCGGGGGAACAAAGATACTAATACGCTCTACCGGGCACTGCTATCCCTTTTCAAATGCGGCGTACAACATGCCGGATCGGGTATCGGCATACTCGTGCCACTTTCAACATACGATGTCGAGCAACTTCAGCATGTCACATCATACATTATGCATCGCGGTTCAAGATTACTATTTCCACGCACGTCTTGATTCTGGATCAGTGGAAAGCAGGGGAAGCTGATCGAAAACTTGAATGGACATATGCCTCCCCTAACCAGTGTCGTGTTCACACTTTCTGTCATTCTAGGCTGCTCAGCGGGCTTTCAGCTAGCGCACGCAATTCAGCGAAAATCGACGCTGTAATTATTTATGTATATAAAACCGTATTTTGGGCTTGTGCCAATGGCGATTCAATTTGGCCTGTGGCAGTGCCAGTGAGGTGACTTGATCAACAGACGAGCACTAAAGTTTTCAATCCACGCAACGCTCAGGATGGCATCCAGCCACTAATTGTCTCCAGCATCACGCAAGGACATCCACGTACCACATGCAGATTCATCGCATATTCCTGCCACACAAGGTACACATACACTGCCTCAGCCCAGCAAAGCAACGACATAGCATCCATCAAAAACGATACAACAGCCATTAATACACTACGTCTACAGTGTTCCTTTAAGAATAAGCCTTAAAAAATGAAGAGATAAGATGCCCTAGTGGGATTTAGATCTACAACATACTCCACCAGGAGCACCCGGTGCACCTGTTGGATGCAGTTTTCCCTTGGTCCTCCGTACAAACGCGAGCATTCAGCCAAACCTCTGTCCCGGTTCGAGTTGACGGACGGGTATACCCCTCCCATCATAGTTGGTCAAGAATACCTGGAAAACAGACACAACGCTGAATATGGGTGTGCATCCGGGCACGGTCGACTCACCTGATTACCCCACCACTTTTGAATAGTGTTCAAGCCGATCTGCAAATCATTGAGAATCACATCGCAGTCGAGGAAAGCTCCTCATGCTTACCGTGCCACTTCGAGGATATTGCAGACTACATTAACAAGATCAGTGTGGGATGTGTACGAGGTGATGGATAAACGACATACGCAAAGAAGATGGTTATCACCGACAATGCGAGGCCGGCATCGAGAGCGGCCGAAAGTACATCTAGAAACGCATCGAGAAACCTCGCCAGGGAAAAATTGTCGACCTACAATTGTACTTTGTCCACCATGCAAAGTATCGTCTGAAAATGAACACATGCATTAGGAGTAGAATACGGGTAACCGCCATCCTTCTCACCTTCTCACAAAGTACTGGAACATGAACCCAACGAGCCTGGATCGGCAGATCAGTTCGATGCACGACAAGTATTCATAGTACGTACGCCCATGGCACAAAATTGATGGCTGTCGCAGGCGGAATGAGGCCAGTTCCATTAAATACGACCGGGCTGAAAAGTAATGAATCCCCAATGAGCTCCATATGTGAGGACAGAGAATTGACTGCCTCACAAACTACCCCCAGTATTAGTATCGGGCATACCATGAGAGAGAGCATAGCATACCTTATATATCGCAGGAAACTGTTGGGCCATTTTTTCATCAGCAGCCAAGGAACAATGGGTGCGACGGCCCCGATGATGAAGAAGTACAACAACGCTGAGGATCGGTCAATGTTGGGGTGAGGGTAAGAAACTGAAAGGCATATTACAACTATGTACGAACGGTCAACGATTAATTCAATCGCAAAAGACTGTGCCACGTACTTGTACAGCTGTCCGGGGTTAAACAAGTGCTTCGGTCCAACGACACCTAGTAGTCACTGAACAATCACGAGAAAATGCACTGCCTGGCACACTCACCCCATATGACCGATGCCGTCGCAAAGACCTGTGTATTCGGGCAAACAAATCTATATATTCTCAGCCGAATGATTCGCGCCTGTTGTCCGAGATTTACCCATCCTTTTGCCTGTCCGAGCATATGTCCCTGTCAAGACGGTATCAGCCAACGCACCTAGACAGAATACGCGTAGACACACGGAATATAATGAAACATCCACGATTGCACCAGAAGTTGTGTAGTCCCTGCGACCAGTCCACAGATAATCTACCTTGCTTGAGTGCATCGGCAAGCACGGCAGGATGGTGAGGACAAACCTGACACCAAAACATTGTTCTTGGCGGGATTTTCATGTAATGACCGAGCTTAAAGTCGGCCGCAAATGTTAATGCTTGTGACATCGTCTGTCTGTCATATGAGTATAGTCCTCCCTATGAGGTATCGCGGCACCGACGATGTAACCAAATGTCTTGAATAGCATCGTGGCGACAGGGCGGCCCGGTAACGCATAGCTTTCGTGCACCTAGTCAGAAAGACGACTTGCAAAGGAAAGCAACGGTACAATTACCCAATGATGAGTTCCGTGATAACGCTATAACAGGGTATCAGCTTGAACTGGCAACACTACAGAAAAACCCACTTTAGCCCAACTTGCTGATTCGTGATCGCTTGAATCATGCCACAAGGGATAATATACGTGAATGCTGCAAAGGATGCGTAAAAGAAAGACTAGACCCGCGACTTGAAGGCACTCACCAATAAGTAAAGCGATCACGAAAGCCCATACTGGCATTTGGGTATGCCACAATTCGATGCTTAAGACCCCCAGTGTGAACATAATGGCAAACAGCACAAGATACCACCAATCAGGAACTATAAAAGGTGTGTGAGGGATGTAAATATAATCTAGATTATGAAACGAAATACTACCTTGAGGGTAAGCACACATGAGGCGAGCATGAATATCAGGTTGTTCTCTCAACGACCGTCTGCATTGTTGGACGATCTGCTTCCGGAAATGAAGGAAGGCGTGCACAAGAGTGGCTATGATGATGTTCAGGCCAACTCTCGCATGAGATAAAAAAATGTGTTACCTGTGATCGTTGCAAATGACAGCCTAGATAAGGAGCTGAGTGTGCAGTACCAAGCAGTCGCAGAACTGACATACCCATATGAGATCGCGAAGCTCGTTCTGAAACACATTGAGTGAGACGCTTTCCCGCGTAAGGAAATCACATACGTCATGAATAACGGCGAATACGAGTGGTACGCATCAACACTGAGCGTGATGCCTGGTGTCAAGATGCGAGTGACATTGTACGGCTCCATCCTGTTATCGAAGACCCTGCGTGATTGGATGCTGAATGGAAATTAGGGACATGGTCATACTCTCGTGATGATTCTCACGGCATATACAAGGCTAGCCATGTATTTGTGAACTACAGGGACGATGTAAGCGAGCTAAGTTCCCTCGCACTTCAGGGGTATTACTGACATAGAATATAGGAGTTAGAATCCCTAAAAGAGAGATCAGAAAGAACGGATGGTTTCTTTACGCCTTTGAATACCCACAATAAAATACTACAAACCCGCAGAGGATGTTGGCGGCTGCCCACCCTAAAGAGGGAGGTTAGTGATGCCAAAAAGGGAGCTGCAGAAAGATCATACATGGTGTGGCCAGGGGTGAACCAATGTACCTAGACAACCGCATCAATACTTCAGACGGTACAGCACCGGAAGGCACGCACGCAATCTGGCTCCAATCAAACGTCAGGATGGACATGCCCTATGTCACAGTAGATGTCTATCTCCACTCTGATTATTTCGTGATGACACTTACCATCCCGTGCATGTAACTGAGCGCCATTCGCCATGTCAACCCGGAAGAATACCAAAATAAAAATGACCCACCCAAATAATTGCGCCACGACTTCCATGACAAAGTGAGCCACACAGTTGGCTCAACAAAAGGTTACGTAGACTCACCCGCATTTTGAGGCCATATCCAAGTGACCCAGGAGAAATACGACAGTGCCTGGACTAACCAAAATGGTAAAATGAATCAGGGAGGCGAACCACACGTTTTGCCAGGCCAACGACGTACACAGATATCCAGGGAAGAAGTCTGTATACCACCGTTTTAGCGCCACCTCCGACGGTCAGGATGTCAAAAAAAAAAAAACAACGTACACCATACATAGGATGCTGCGAGAGCATATAGGAAAAACCGTTCTCGGCTCATGCCACCCAACTGTCCAGTCCCTGCGTATTGCTGCGAGTGAAGAGTATTAAACAATGCGCAGGAGACAAGCGTGCTCGGCCATATCATGCTTGGCGGAGCTACAAGAAACCGTCGGGCGATCCCTCCTGCGGAAAAGCCTATCAATTGCGTGGAAACGACAAGGAACCATTGATCTGATGGTGGGCACAAAAAAGAAAAAAAAAAAAAGGTTGTGGCCACCGCCATCCATCAGTCAGGGAATATGCCCAGAGAATGGAACGTGCGGACAAGCAAAGCTCCACCGTTGGTTGTAATAGAGTCTCTGAACCGCGATAATGTCCGTCTAAATTTAGATCAGTTACGCAGGACGTGTCCACGTGTTCTTGCTTACTGCGTAAGCGGACTGCGACCCAACCGTGGCCATGATCTGTTGATAGACGTAAACGCGCGAGCAAGGGCGGGCCCAGAACAGGAACTAACCGTTATCAGTACGTGTTCTTTGATAGAGAAAGGGCCCGGGTTCAGAGAGATACCGAGGATCCGTTTTCGAGGGATATAAGACGCCCAGAGGGTTCCAAGCGGATAAGAAATGAGCTGCGCAACGATGCCTACTAGAGGAACGGATGGATAGCGGAAGAAGAGGAACTGGTTGACGCCCGAAATGATGATCGACCAGGTAAGGCCGAGCACCCACGTCCGTATCGTCATCACGGGAATCGTTGGATCATCGGTGTTGGCCACCGCAGAGCGGACCTCGGGATAGGGCGAATCGTCATCGAGGTCAGGAGTTTGATCCAGGTCTAGATTGGGGTCCGTAAAATCCGAGGTATATTCCTACAGGTGATCAGGATCCCAGCCCGAGTGGGTGAGTTGTATTGCTGCGCACCGAGAAATAGGACGCTATGTCTAGTCGATCGTAAAAACCCTGAGCGATGGGAGACTCTCACGACACCCACCTGAACTAATTGGACGGACGTGTTCATCAGCCTCCGAGCCTTTATCCTGGCTTCCAATCGTCTGGACGTCGGCATAATACTCGTGAGGGGGCGTGCCGAGTCGTCGCAACGGGAAATCCTGCGACGGAGAGGTGTACTCGAAGGGCATCAAGAGGACGAGGGTAAAGAGGAGTTGTGTGAGACTAGCGCCAGCATGAAGACCCGGAGGAGTGAGAGTTTTGGTCAGCCTTAAACGGGTTCCTGACCGCCGCGTAATTAAGGAAATTGTTCAAGTGATGGCACTGGCCAATCCTGTGGTCCCCGCACTGCCGCAGGCTTGGCTTGGCGGGCGTTCCGGTTCACCCGGCGGGGCGCAAAGTGTCCGGGAACATGCAAAGCATCTGTATCAAAATAAGGCCAGGAATCATCAATATTTAGGAAGCGTCGATATAACATTTCAAAGGGCACGCAACTCTCGAAGGGCCACCATCATGAATGCAGTGATCAGGGGAAACCAACTCCCACTACATTACGTAATGCACGAAGGTTGTCAGAGGCTGAGCCTCGCCTTGGCCACGCCGACTCTGGGCCTGACTCGGCATCGCTAAGTTATATACACCTTCAACAGGCGTGCTTGTACTCGCCAAGTAAATAGGCTACTCTTATGAGTGTTATCGATCCAACGTTCAATCAGGCATGCTGTCGGCTGTGCGCCATACCTATGTATACTACGTGAACCACTAACCTCGAAATGGTGTTTGCGTATAAGCTACGGGTTCAATTCGTCGATCGATCACCCTACCGCCAGCCATACAGATCATTCGCCAATTTGCCGGTGTCCATATAGGTAATCGGGAGTGATTATGCGCCGACATGTCATTTATACCGCCTGCGGCAAATTCGCAGAAACAGTAAAACATGCATCCGCCTGTCAGCTTTTAAACAGCGCATACAAGTGCCCCGAAAGGCAGGTTCTCGACCCAAATGCCATTTTACTGAAAGGGAAAAGTAAGCTTTGCATGCTACGTTACATCGCTGAATGACATCGGCCACGGTGCGGCGTACCGATCCAAGTGGAGGTCTAGACCAGCATCACTGATAAACCATTTCTTCCTAGGCTGGATCCCACATCAGATCATTCAACGGAACGTCGAGATCCCGTGCGAGCGCCAATGCAACGTCGTGCGATATCCCACTTTTGAACATTGGTGGGCCGTCTAGCCTGTCTATCGGAGTGGTCCTATGCAACACCCGCATGAGCGTCAACTCCGTGATCTGGGACGGCGATCAATCGAGTGGTTGTTAGGCGACGACTAGCCACGGTTTAGGAAGAAACAAGTGCCGTACTGCTGCGTAGACATGGATCCGCCCAATTTCCATGTCCGTGTATTCTCCTGGTAGCTCAAATCGAGGGTCGTGCGGCCGTGTCTCATAATCATTTTCTTCAAGTAACGCGCCAAGGATGGCGAGCAACCTATCCAACGGAAATGTCGCAGGGCCAAGCAACCGTTGGGAAACCTAGTTGGACAAACAAAAATGATCGTTGGATGATGGTAGGAGACAACCAAAGCTGCGGGTCCGTGCCTTGACAACTGTCTGCGCCCCACTTTTTTTCGGAGACCCAGGCTTCCTCCGTCTCTTTTTTCGTTCTTCTGGACCCCGGCCAAACATCCGTAGGTCACTTTTTGGTGGATTGGTGGATGCCAAGAACGCAGCGATGAGGACAAATTTAGACATGCGAGGAAGATGGTCTACTTTGAGACTTGAGACAGGTTTCACTCGGTTTGGGAGGCCATCGCGATTTGATGTGCCCACCGTCTGGCTCGCATCGTAGTCATTCTTCACAGCCCAGTCTGCGGCGTTGTCGAGGCGTGGGTAGAGCGCATCTAATGCCATCGTAAACGTCGGCAAGAAGAACTTGAACAATCGTAGACGGCCATCCGTGCTTGGCGGCTCCAGTTCAGGGGGTTCTGATCCTTCATCCTCCGCCTGTTGGACTAATTCAGCGTACTGATTGATAATTGGCTTCACGTAACCCGGCCATCGGGCCGCCGCAATATATTGAAGTTCAGTGGGATTGGTCGTGTATATTGATACGGTGTCGTAAAGCATTTCTATATACTGTTCATACAGAGGTTGTAGTGCGGGATGGTAGGTCATTTGAAGGACTTCAGATAAGGAGTGGTCCAAGGATATGCTGCGGAATGCTGACCCAAGCCTTTGGAGGACGTCTGAAACGGTCAGTCTACGAAAACGGCGCAGAAAAACGGACATGTTCTACCTTGTTTGGTGAGAGGCTCAACGCTGATAAAATACGGGTTAGGTGATGCACCTAGGGCGGGCCGGATGTCCTCCCAACAGAC
>JBBPKG010000023.1:86364-99493 GCA_038089115.1 Fistulinella cinereoalba | reverse complement strand
GATGTCATGCGCAGTAACCCTATAACCAACCCTAGCCCATCGGCCGGTTGTGACTCAGCTTGTCCTCGTAAGCGGGCACGTGCAACGGAAACTGCCGTGGAAGATAAGATAAGGGAAATTTCTGACACCGACACAACTTGAAGTGCTAGATCCAGTTCAGAAGGCCAATCATATACGACGGCACTGGGGAGGCAGCCTGCTAGATAAAGCCATGAAGCATGCCGAGAAGCTGGTGAGGAGGTCATGATGCATGATAACTTGAATATATTGCTCAAACGATGGTGTTGTAGTATAAAGAACGGTATCTTGAGCTTAAGGGCAATACCCAAGCAGTCGAGCGGCCAAAGCAAGCCATGATGCATTCTTCAGCATTTGGCAAGGTTAAATCTCTCTTGCGGTCACTCTCGGATGATGAAGATGAAGATCTGACCCCAACACACTGTGCTAGCCCAAGTAACTCCACCTCTGCTAATCTGACAGCTGTACATGGTTCGCAGCCCTGGTTAGAAGACTTTCATGGTTATCTTCAGTCAAAAGATCAGCTTCAAACAGGCGTCTCCATCATTCAGTGGTGGGGTATGAACACTGAAAGATATCCTGTGTGGGCTTCGCTTGCCCAAGATCATCTATCGGTTATGGCAACCTCAGTGTCCAGCGAATGTGCATTTTCATCAGCTGGAATCACAGTTAGTAAGCGCCGTAACCGACTTAAGCCTGACATTGTCGAGGCTCTACAATGCCTCAAGTGTTTGATCCATCGGGATCTGCTATTCCGCGAGGATCCTTCAATCTTGTCTGAGGTTGAAAATCTCAGTCATGGTGGCGAAGCTTTGGAAGGGCATCAGGGAACTGGTGATAGTGCAGGAAGTTGGGATGATGTTGAGGATATTACATCGCCTGGTTTGGATGGCAATGTTGAAGGTAATGAGTCGGAAAATGATGATATTCCTATGACTACGTTAGACTAATTGTTATGTATTCTCTGGGCCCTGGCTCAGGCCCGACCCGACCAGGGCCCGGCCTGAGCCCTCAATAAAGGCTCGGGCTTCCATTTTGATAGGCCCAAGCCTTGTAAGTCCGAGCCCGACCTTGGGCTTTGAGCCCAGCCCGAGCCCGCACATCACTAAGATTCTCCACCTCTGAAATTATCTTCGCTGCATCTATTCCAAACTTAGCGGTCGCGACCGCAGCTTTTTCCCTCCTTGCTGCCCTGATCGTCTTGGCTCATTTCAGGCAAGGCAAGGGTGTCGAGTTCTCACTCGTCAACGTTGCTATTGCGATGCATGGTTCCGAGCTTCCGGCCACGTTTTCACAGATCAAGGACGAGCAATATAGCCATGCTGACCGTGGAGATGAAATCGAACCAGGTGATACTGCCGCAGCAGACAATGCGTGTCGGTCTGCCTTTCCAAACACCATCCTGAGTGCGTTGAGCGGTAAACGGATCTACATGCAGAGACGGGATGATGGCTCTCCCGTACTCCACATGAATTGAGGTCCTTGAGGACCGTCGCTTCGATCGTTTCCCCCTCACTCTTTTTCTAGCTGATACTATCCCGTTATATTTATTCAGCGCGGTTTTTTCTGTCGACCTCGCATGTTTCTTGATATTTTTCCAGGTCAATGCGCACTTCGCGATGTTGTTACGCGCTTTCCAACAGTGGTCCATGTGTATCGTATTTTTCAATGATTTATGCGCACTTGTCCATACCAACGTTATCGCTGGAGAGTAGAATGAGTGTGCTAGTTGCGGATGTCATTTTTCTTTCGAAGACCTCTTTTTCCGTATCACTATCTACTAGTAGACACATCCTCTTACACGGTACAGGTATCATTACACGCTCATCTTCATTGGTATCGTCGGATGTGGATCATACCCCTCTACTATGACGTCCTCGTACTCGAATTTGTCAATATCATCTAATTCACGCGCAAAGCGGATCGTGGGGAACTGTCTCGGTTCGCGCTGGAGCTGCGTCTCGAGCGCGCTCACATGGTCCTTGTAGACGTGTGCATCGCCGAGCTGGATGATGAGCTCGCGCGGCTCGGTGCGGGTAACATGTGCGACCATGTGGGTAAGGAGCGCGTACGAGGCGATGTTGAACGGGATACCGAGCCCGAGATCGGCAGAGCGCTGGTACATGAGACACGACAGCCCGCTCTTGCCCTCCGGCTCGGCCGGCGTATGCACGTAAAACTGGCACATCATATGGCACGGAGGGAGCGCCATCTCGGGGATCGCTGCAGTGCACGATCAGTCTCCGCCCAAACGATGCGGGGAGCTACTCACCCGCGGGGTTCCACGCGCTGAGAATGATCCGGCGATCGGTCGGGTTGTTCCTGATCGCGTTGATGCACGCCTGGAGCTGGTCGACGCCCTGCCCGGTGTAATCTGCGTCGCAATCGACATAGCGCGCGCCGAAATGGCGCCACTGGAAGCCGTACACGGGCCCGAGATCGCCCTCGCGCCGGTGCCCGAGCCCGCGGGACTCGAGGAACGCCTTGGAGCCGTTTCCATCCCAGATCTTGACGCCGCGACGGGAGAGGACCGTCGCGTCTGTGCTGCCACGGATGAACCAGAGGAGCTCCTCGAGGATGCCTTTGAGGTAGGTGCGTTTGGTGGTGAGGAGGGGAAGACGCGAGTGGGCGAGGGAGAAACGGAGAGCGGGCGGGGCGAAGAGGGCGAGCGTGCCGGTTCCGGTGCGGTCGTTGCGGGACTCGCCAGTGGAGATGACGCGCTGGACGAGCGCGAGGTACTGGGCTTCTTCGTGCTCGGTCATCGTCGTCGCGTCGATATTGATGTGGACGCGTGGGTCACGGGAAACGTGATCTGTTACGATGTCACGCCAACCCCTAGAAGGGGGGTCGCTTCGACTTTGTCCATCGCCTGGCCGACGACAAGCTGGTGGGGCACGCATTCTAATGATCCCAGTTGAGGCTGGGGCCTGTTCCTACATAATGTATCCAATCCCCACTTTCGAAACGCCGCGTCAGCCTTCCTGGCGGCGCGTCTTATGCAACGAGAGCCTTTGGTATCGAGTACATGACGCACTGGCGGATATGGATCGCTCAATCCTCCATCCTATATATGACTAGCAAGTGTAGCTCACACTAGCTGACTAAATTCCTTAGACCCTCCTAAGCCGAACTACCAGCGCCTGCACTGGCGGGAAACGCCAGCCTTTCGCGGTGGCTTCGGCTCCCGTAACACCCACGCTCCTTTGAATCGCATTTTGTTGGGACCTGGCAGGGCTGCCAACCTCATCCACGGCCACCCTTACCAGCAGATGGAAAGCAACGATGCGATCGTCTCCCGACTTGCAGAGCAAGACAAGGTGCCCTGGTACAGCAAGCCGAGCCTCCGACATCTGTACGCTTTGATCGCTCTCGGCTGTTTCGGTGACCAGGTAACTCATGGGTAGGTGTCGCTTATATGCACACCCAACTTGAACTGAAATGGATGGAGATAGTTATGATCTCACCCTGGCAAATGGCTTGCAGTCCGTGTCTACGTGGTTTGAATGTACGTTCTCATATACTTTGGACCCATTTGAAAGAACTTACCGATCAGACTTTGATCATCCTCGCTCGGCCCTATTGGGCTTCATGGTTGCGGTTTATCCTCTTGGCTTTGCTGTTGCTGTCCCATTCGTACCGTGGGCTGTCGATAAAATGGGGAGGCGATATCCTCTATGGCTAGGCAGTATCGTCATCATAATTACGTGCATAATGCAAGGCGCTGCATTGAACGGTGAGTCGAAGAGTCCCGGTTGATGTCTCGTTGTTGAACCTTACAGTCGGGATGTACATTGTCGCCCGTTTTGTCCGTGGGATTGTCAGCATATTCTGTATCGTCGCTGCATCGTCTTTGGTCGGAGGTATGGGAACGTGACCGATAACGCGTTCACGAGTGACTCGATGGTGCATAGAGTTGACGCACCCTAACGAACGGGCGTTCATGGGTTCTCTCTTCGTAAACTCTGTCTACTTGGGTTAGTTTCCATTCTGGCCGTAAATAGAGTGTGGGGCTAATTCTTCCTAGGTGGTGTACCTGCTGCCGGTCTTGTCCTTTGGACACATGCGATGAAGAGTGACTGGGGATGGAGAATTCCGTGCTTTGTGCAGGCAATTCCTAGTCTTTTGCAAGTCTTCTTCATTTGGTTCCTCCCAGAGTCACCTCGCTGGCTTGTATCGAGAGGGAGAGGAGACGAGGCACGCGCTATTCTCGTAAAATACCATGCAGAAGGAGATGAAAAATCGGAGTTTGTCGAAGCCGAGTATGCTCAGATAGAGCAAACTCTGGAAGCAGAGCGCAAGGTCGCCAACGTGACTTGGAAAGAGGCATTTTCAACGCCGGGAATGCGAAAGCGGGCAACTATTGCAATGTTCCTTGGGCTGTCTGTACAGTGGTGTGGAATTGGGTTGACTGAGTAAGCTCTGTTTATTGTAATATTTATTTACTCGACTGACCGTGTATCACGTCAATAGGAATTTTCTGTCACCGGTCCTAGACGCCATCGGTATCCACGATAACCGTACGAAGAATATCATCAACCTAGTCAGAATTTCCTGGAGCCTTGTTCACAGTACATTGTGTGCGCTTGTAGCACCTCGGTACCCTCGACGAACGGTGTACCTGGTGAGTAGAACCCTGTCGGTCACTTTGGCTGATGCGATCCAACTTTGTGTAGGTGTCCGCTATCTCCACCTTTGTCGTGTTCGCTGCTTGGACAATAACCAACGCGGAGTACTCTCTCACAGGTAGTCAGATCTCTGCTCAGGTCGTCCTCGTGTGCGTTTATTGAGAGCTTCCACTATGCTGAAGCCCACCTACCTGATCGATCCATAGCCTCATCTTTCTACATGGTCTTGCTTACGATATCGGATTTATCATAGTCCAGAGTCAGCATCTTCACCGCGTTCTTTCGGACAGCGCGACTGACAGACCCACAGCATACTTGGTCGAGCTTTTCCCATTCCATGTCCGGGCCAGAGGTCTCTCCGTTTACCAGTTATGGTGTCGCATTGGTGGGTTCGTCAATCAGTTCGCGGATCCCATTGGCATGGGTGCTATTGGTGCGCTTAACCTTCCCTGTGTTCCAGATCATGGTCTGATAACCCCTGGATCTGACCTCAGGCTGGAAGTGGTTTCTAGTGTGAGCTATTGGAGTCTCCCTAGGGGAACCATCTTGTGTCATGCTCACAGGTAACTAGTTACTGCATGTGGAATGCCTTTCAGATTGTGTTCGTCTACGTCATGTTTCCAGAAACGTCGGGACACACGCTCGAGGAGCTCGCGTTCTGTAAGTGACCCATGTGTTCCGCCATCGGTTGCTCATCGGTCTCTCAATTTCGGACTCCTCACAGTGTATGAAAGCGATCCAGTGCATGGCGAAGTTGAGGTACTCAACGGACATGGAGCAGCCCAGACCTCCTACGGTTCCGTGCAACGGAATGCAAGTACTGGGCGCTAGTACGATGATCATAGTACCGTTCTGTCCATACGAATGGGATACCGAGCCCGAGATCGGCAGAGTAGTAGTACATGAAGCCTGATAGCCCGCTCTGATCTTCCGGCTCAGTGGTTGTGTGCACGTCAAACTGGTGTATCATGCAGCACGGTGAGAGCACCGTATCTTGGCAGGAATCGCTGCGCGTTGTAGTCACAATTCGCCGGGTTCCACGTGCTGAGAATGATCTGGCGATCGATCGGGTTAGTCCTGATCGCGTCGATGCGCGTCTGGAGCTGGTCCACGCCCTGCGCGGTATAACATAATACGCGTCGCCATCGACATACCGCGCGCCGAAATGGGGCCAACTGGGACCTGTACAACCTGTACAGGAGCCCGAGATCGCCCTCGAGGAACGCCTTGGACCCGTTGCTGCCCCAGATCTTGACGTCACGGCCGGGGAGGGCGGCCACGTCCGTGCTGCTACGGGCGAACCAGAGGAGCTCCTTGGGGATGGCTCTGAGGTAGGTGGGCACGGTGAGGAGCGGTGACACCTCAAAGAATCGGAGATGGTGGGACTCGATGGACTCGGATGGTTTGTGAGTGCTCAAGTGTGCCTGAGGTGGGGAAGGAGGAGAGGACTTGGGAAGGGGAGGGCCTGTTACCGTTTGCGGCATCACCGTGAGGCTCGAAACGGTGTGTGCGCCGTAGACAGGAGGCGTGTCAGCTAGGAGCTTCAGTGGCTCCGCTCACGTGTTGTGCACTGAGTCTAGCAGTCAAGAAACCAGATTACCTCGGCTGAAATGGCCAACTTCATGATCACCAAGGTTTTCGGAAGTATATGGTACTTGCAAGTTGCGGGTCGCATACTTATTGCCCATTATTGATAAGTGGAGAAATAAACAACATTGCCTTCAACTGGTCGCCCTGGCGGCCCGAGGCTCCCACGTCTGGCATGATTTGAGAGATGGTAGCCATTACATCCCCACCACCTGGAGTCTTCTCCCTTTGAGTGCCAGTGGTTTGGCCCTGATCACTAGATTTCCGGCTCTAGTGAATCCTATGTGCCGCACCATATCTTGCATACACGAAAGATGATGGACAGAACGGCACTATCATTGTACTAGCACCCAGCATTCCCTTGAACGGAACCATAAGAGGTCTGGGCTGCCCCGTGCCCAGAAAGCGCTTCAACTTCGTCATGCTCCTGATCGCTCTCATATACTGTAGGAGAAAAAAGAGACGCGAAGATTGTAAACGATCGACGCCAGAACTTGTGCCAGAACACACGCTTACAGAACCTGAGCTCCTCGAGCGTGTGCCCTGAAGTTTCCGGAAACATGATGTAGACGAACACGATCTGAAAGGCATTCCACATGCAGTAGCTAAGAGCCTGTTAGCAACAGTCTGGTTCCCCAAAGAGGCTCCAATGGCTCACACTATGAACCACCTCCAACCTGATGTCGGATCCGGGCGATATCAGACGATAGTTTGGAAAGGGAAAAGGATCAAGCGTACCAACTGCACTGATGCCGATAGGATCCACGAACTGGTTAATGAATGCACCTAAGCAGCCACACAATTGGTAAACGGAGAGCCCCCTGGCCCGGACATGGAACGGGAAAAGTTCGACCAAGTATGCTGTGGTCCCTGTCAGTCTCACCACCGGGAACCGCATGGTAGATGCGCTGACCATGAACCATGGTAAATCCGATATTGTAAGCAGGATTAAACAGAAAAATGAGGCTGTAGATCATGAGGTCAGGCAGGTTTTAGTCCAGTGGAGGCTTTCACTAAACATACATGAGGACGATCTGAGCAGAGACCTGACTACCAGTGAGAGAATACTCTGCGCTAGCCATCGTCAAAGCAGTGAACACAATGAAGATAGAGATGGTGCACGTCTACGAAAAAGTTGGATCACATTAAATATGTGGTCAACGGGGTTCCACGTACCAGGTACATCGTTCGTCGGGAGTACCGAGGCAGTACAAGTGTGCACAATGCAGTACTGTTGATGAAGCCCCAGAAAAACTTTGCTAAGTTAATAATGTTCTTTGTGTGGTTGTCGTGAATGCCAATAGTGTCTAGCACCGGGGGCAGGAAATTTCTATCAGTAGGTAGGCGGTCAGTCCAGTAAACAGATTTCACAACAAGCAGAGTTCACTCAGTTAACCCGATCCCACACCACTGAGCAGCTAGCCCAAGGAACATTGCGATAGTCGCCCGCTTTTGCATCCCAGGCATTGTAAATGCTTCTTTCCAAGTCATGTTGGCGACCTTGTGCTCTGCTTCCACAGTGTTCTCGATCTGGGCGTACTCGGCCTTGACAAATTCCGCGTTTTTGTCTCCTTCCGCATGGTATTTTACGAGAATAGCGCGTGCCTCATCTCCTCTTCCTCTTGATATGAGCCAGCGGGGTGACTCCGGGAGGAACCAGACGAAGGAGACTTGTAAAAGACTAGGGATTGCCTGAGCAAAGCATGGGATTCTCCATCCCCAGTCACTCGTCATGGTATGTGTCCAGAAGATGAGACCAGCAGCAGGTACGGCACCTTGAAAGGATCAGTCTACTGAATTAGACCATGGTCAGTCATTGCTACTTACCAATGTAGAGAGCATTGCCAAAGAGAGAACCCATGAATGCCCGTTCATTAGGGTGCGTGAGTTCTATGCATCATCCAGTCACTTGTGAACGCGATGGCAGTCACATTGCCATACCTCCAATCAGGGACGATGCGGCCACAATGCAGAATGTGTTAGCAAAGCCACGGACAAAACGGGCAATGATGAACATGCCGACTACATGGTTCCGGACAGAAAATCAGAGAGTTCCAAACGATGTTCATTGACTCACCATTGAAAGCCGCTGCTTGCATTATACAGCTAATTATAATGATGACACCTCCCAGCCAGATAGGGAATCGTCTTCCCATGTGATCGACAGCCCATGGTATGAACGGGACAGCAACAGCAAAACCAAGAGGATATACCGCGACCATCAACCCCAATAGGGCAGAGCGAGGATGATGGAAGTCTGGTATCAGAGTGAGCGCTCCCTGATGGTTTCAAGTGGAAAAAGGACGTACATTCAAACCACGTAGACACGGATTGCAAGCCACCTGCCAAGGCGAGCTCGTAACTTTCATCACATTAGCCCATTGGAGTGGAGGAATGCATAGCGGCACCTACCCAAAAGTCATCTCGGCACCAAAACAGCACAGAGCGATTAAAATATACAGACGTCGAAGGTTAAGCTTGTTGTACCAGAGAACTTTGTCTTGCTCTGCAAGTCGGGAGACAATCGTGTCATTGCTTTCCATGGGGTAACCTGAGGGTTGCAATCAGGAGGTTGGCAGGCCCGACTTATGGTATAGACGCCCTATGAGGTGGTATGGAAAGCCGGACGTTCGCGCCTCAATTTGCTAAAAGGAAGGAGACCGAACGGCCAACTAAATTTGGCAGCCGTCGGTGCGACGGTACGAGACCTCGAATACCCCGCTTGTGTCAGCCCACTTGCGCATTTTCTGGCCCGATTGAAGTTTCCCATCTGTGTCAGTTTGAGCACGCTAAGTCGTTTTTTGGCCCTGACCATGTATTCTTGAATCGTACTGTTCGTTTGTTATGGCGTCCCTACGGCGTCCCCACACTCCTTCGACTTATACTGTCCTTCCGAGCCTCCTAGGGGACCTAGGCCCCTTCAGATCACACACCAAACGGGTCACGGCACCAGGCTGGTTATGCTCAGTGGAAAGCAACGATGTGATTGTCTCCCGACTTGCAGAACAAGGTGACAAAATTCCCTGGTATAGTAAACCCAACCTTCAACGTCGGTACGTTTTGATTACTTCGATGCCGAGATCACTTACGGGTTAGTGCTGTTATGTATACTCTATTCCAAATTGCTGATGTATAGTAGTGAAAGTTACGATTTCACCTTGCGAAATGGCTTGCAATCTGTGTCTACGTGGCTTGAATGTGTGTGGTCTTTCAGCCATCACCTCGGTACCCCCGACGAATGGTGTATGTACCTGGTGAGTAGAACTTTGTGGGCCACTTTGGCTGGTGCAATCCAACATTTTTTACTATCACCATCTTCGTCGTGTTCATTGCTTGGACGGTAACCAACACAGTATTCTTTCACAGGTAGTCAAATCTCTGCTCAGATCGTAAGTAACGAGACTGACAGGTCCACGGCACACTTGGTCAGGCATTTCCCATTTCATGACCGGGCCAGAGGTTTCTCCGTTTACCAGCTGTGGTGTCGCATTGGTGGGTTCATCAACCAGTTCGCGGATCCCATCAACATACATAGATGCTGCTGATATCCCCCGTGCTCCAGATTACGATCTGATATCGCCTGGATCCAACGTCAGGCTGGAAGTGGTTTCTAGTGTGGGGTATTTGAGTCTCCTCGGGGGAACCATCTACTCAACAGGTGCTCAGCTATTGCGTCGCGGTCTGCTGCGGCGTGTGGAATGCATCAGATCGTGTTCGTCTACGTCATGTTTCCAGAAATCTCAAGGCACACGCTCGAGGAGCTCGCGTTCTGTAAGTGACCTATGTACTCCGCTGTCGGTCGTTCAGGGGCCTCTCAAATGTGTACGAAAGTGATCAAATGCATGGCGAAGTCGAGGTGTTCCGTGGGCACGGGGCAGCCCAGACCTGCTACGGTTCCGTGCAGGCGAATGGAAGTACAAGCGCTAGTCTGACGATGGCGCCATTCTCGTTCTTTTATGTATAGACATGATGGGGGCAGTCGAGCCAAAAGTTGTAGGTACCTGATGACGGCACTCCCAGGCTGTGGTATTTGGATAACATTTGGAACTGTAGCTGGAGGTCCATACCAGACGTGGGACCTACTCTTATAGGCATACCGAGGGCCTGGCGCTGGAGTGTCCCGGCCACTTACTGCTAGTTGTGGTGGGCAAGTCCGTTGAGCGCTGGCAGCCGGACTACTAGTCCAAACTTCGACTCATCAGCATTATTGGGCTAACCAGCAGCGCTTACCCGTCACACTCGTGGCCTGATACTAGACTCGCATAACATTGAACGGGACGTTATCTGACTCATGGATCTCTGTGATCAACCCGATTTCCATAAAGAAACATTGCGATTGCACTTTCGGTGTAAGTCTCGGTTGTCTCTGCGCTGAAGAACGCTGATCATCCATCAGTCCATTAAATGCTCGCTGCGTTGAAAAATACTTTTGAATCTTTATTTCCATCAGAACAAGTATTGCACCTGTAATATTAGCCCTTTAAAAGCAGGAAAACCCGTCTGAGTTTCCGCCGACACCCGGCAAACGCATAATTGAATCTTTCCGCTGGAATGAACATGCTCCTAGTAGTGTAATTTACTTTGTCTTCCTGATGCACCCGAGAAAATACTTGTGGGACCCGACGTTGATGGTACTCTTCCCGAAGTTAGATGTTCACTCTCATCTTCTTGCAGCGGAAGAATTTAATCCAGACCAGTTCCTCGGGTGCAAAAGTACGATGCCCAACTCGTGTATATTTTGTCCTTCCAATGCGGGGCCGAGAATATGCATGGGCCAACAGGTATGCATGCTATCGTTCAAGTTGTCTCGCTCTTGGTTCCCTGACGGGCTGTCAGTTCGCATATAATGAAACGACGTACCTCCTTGCCCGCCTGCTGCAACCATTCTCTTCGATTTCCGTCGCGGAGGAGGTGCAGGCACTTCCACCTGTTGAATCGGTCGGACGAAAGGATGTAGCCAAGGCAATTGCCAAGTGTCACCTCATCATCTATGTTCAACAGCTAAGCGTCGGAGATTCGATAAAAGTCTAATATCGTCTTACCTGTTTCCCAGCACAGTTCATGGGTCCGAATGGAAGCCCGGGGTGTTTGACGACGTTATGAGGTTGGTGTTTATCATATGCAAAATCCCACCAGGCTCGAGTTTGATAGAAAGGCTTCTGTCTGTGGGAATTCAGTAATTCCTGTTGTATAGCACCGGAAGTTGTCATGACGCGTGTAACCACTAGATGGCCCGTGTCTCTCGGTATACCGTATTATCTATCCGCATACATACTCATCCACAGGACCGGAGGACCAATGAGAGTCACGACATATTAATGACGTGGCCAGGACGGCATCGGGATAGGAGGCATAGCAGAAGCAAACTATCCTGGACTCCGATCCCAAGATCCACATCTATATCCGTCTACCGTTTCCGGGGTTTGTTGCTGGAATACATAACTCTAATTGTGCATCTAGAAGTGGACAGTCGGGAAGACGTTGCTGAGTTCAGAGCCGTCTCCCGGCAACGTTTCAGGTGAAGCTGCAAGCATCGCTGGCTGACGGCCCACGGAGCTCGCATATTCAGTTGCAGTCCGACTCTGAAAATCAGTTAGTGATGGTCGTCCGTGCTTTCACGGATATCTGTAGTTACGTTCCATCACATGGCCCCGCTGCGGCACGGAGGGGAGCGGGAGGGGAGCTTATCATCGTCGCTGTCGATCCAAGGTTATGCAATGGTCAACGTTAGCGGTACGTTCCTAGATGCCAAAGGCGCAAGGATGAAACAATTCTATGATGAGGAAGATCGAAAACTCCGATTCTGGTCATTTGGCATATGATGAAACAGGGGTCCAGGGCTGACCTTGCAGTAGCCTTGACACCTTGAATCCTCCCTGCAAAAATCGCGATGCGTTGTAGACTTTACCCAAACCTTCTTCCACTGAGGAACATAAATGGCGTTTTTATCAGAGTCTGAAATGCTGTTAAACAGCGCCAGCGTCACATAGAAACCAGTGTCGATGGCAATCGATTACAGTCCCATCGGCAGTGAAGCCTGAGATTCCCGAAGGTCTAAGTCATTAGAAGCGCCTTCACAAGCCTTAGTGAAGTAGTAGCCTTAACTACTTACACCACGGGCAAAGGCTGAAGTTCACACGAGAACCAGTCACTGAGGCCTTGAGGGACCAGCCTCCTCGGAACAGATAACCTGTCCTATACGTACTCGCAGTGGGAACATGGAGAGAACATGAAACATGTTCAAAGGCTGCTTCAATGAAAACTGAAAGGGAGGCATAAAACATTTTCTCCCGGATAACATGAAAGGAACATCGAGTGACCGCGACAAGACCAGGAAGCCTATGCAGGAACTTGTCTACCGGGAACTTGATAACTTGATAAGAATATGGTAACTGTTGGAAAGCTGCTTCAATGGAGGATACATGATAAATTTTCTGCCAGAAAACAGCCTTCGAACAGCCTTTGGATATGTTACATGTTCTCTCCCTGTTCCCGCTACGAGCACGTACGGGACAGGTTACATATTCGGTGGCTGGTCCCTGACTGGTTCTCGTGCCTTTGGCTCTATATATTCGAAGTTTCTTCGGCTGGTAGTGGTACTAGCGACTCTAGCGTTAAACTGCAGTGCCGCATCTAATAGCAAATAGCATCCACTGAGGCCTGAGTCGTATGGCAAAGAGAACACTGAAATTTTACACCCTGAGCTCGGATTGGCGCAAAGCGAAGGTTCGCAACGGAAACTGGCAGACTTTACGTGCAACTGCTACTCGCTCGAGAACATGTCATTTTGCGCATTCGAAAGAAAACAGACGGCAAGAAACTTCTACTAGTAGTGCCATGCCGGTATGTAGTGGTATCAAACCTTCCGAAAGGGAAGCAGGCGAAGAGAGGTATATGTC
>JBBPKG010000023.1:48841-66094 GCA_038089115.1 Fistulinella cinereoalba | reverse complement strand
CTCCGCTGGTGGTATGCCACCGCATGATCAACGTAAGTCTCTTGCCTACCAGGTTCTTAGGTGCATGGATGCAATAAAAGCGATATCGGTGGGCTCACCGGAAGGATTCGGAATGGCACCGCGTAAAATTCCGGGTCGGTGCTGTACATCTGTACTATATAATTAAGAGGCACCTGATCCTACACTCGGGTATTCACTCTCGTTTTCCAGAGTCATCATAAAAATTGCCAGCGCAAGGTAGATCATTTTTCCAGTTAGACTAAAATGCTCGTACACTCTTGGCATTGGTAGGGAGTTGAGCTACAATCTAGTATCGATTTAGTCAGTGGTGCCTGAGAGTGGCCAGTCACTGACCAGTTACTAACATATCCCGAATGCTTGGAGCAGGGGCCGGTGCGCTGGCAGAAAAAAAGTGTACCAATGCGAAGCACGATGAAAACAGTGCGTGTTCAAGTTGCGTGCAGGCACTGCAGCAAATCAAAATGTTAGTTTACTGGGAGTGAGATCGGCTGACAAAGTGGATATCCTAATCTAGTGTTGGTGACCATGATGCTGACAGGTAGTCCTTGCCAATCGCCGGTGACTCTTTCTCTATCTAGTTACTCTCCGTTTTACAGCGCACTTGGTATGAAGGCACCTCCACACGATTTACTGTTAAATCGTAACGGCCGACTGTTTCCAACGATTATGAAGTATCACAATACTAATCCCGGGCCGGTGCCAGCGGTGCCGTTGTGGCTGGAAGCAGTGCCACAGTCGCAGTGCTTTGGTCGCAGCACGTATTCTTATTCTCGGTTTTGTGCATTGACTTCCTGCGTTAAACAATGCTCTAGTATGTGACTGTGCTTTTCCGTTTTCCCCTATAGCGGTAGGTCAGAGCCTTAGTAAGGGATGCACTCAATAATTCAGAATCGGACATCGTGATTTGAAGGTGAGTTTTCTGCCTTCGTTTTACATTCGCTTCCTCGCTTCCTGTGCCGCAGGAGTGCGAGCCGTTAGCTGTCAGGCTTTCCATTTGCCACAGTATCCCACGTTGTTTCTGAAAAGGACTCAAACATCGCCATATTTTTCCGCCAGATTTGGGAGGAGGGTGACGTCTGAAGCCCCTTTCTGGTACAGCTACCTCATGGGCACCAACGGCAATTTTTTCCGTTTGGTATACAGTCACATACGATTCCTTCATGTACGTTCCGATCCCCATTATTGCTCGTTTCTGTATCCGAAGAGATCTCGTCAGCCTTTGGGTATAAAAGGTGACCATGGGGGGCGGAATTATTCACCACTTTTACCCTCTTGAGTTGCATTCAGCCTCTTCACATCCTCATAATGCGCCAGCCCTCTGTATTCACTATCTTGAGTGTGTTCTGCCTCTCCGTAGCGGCAATCCCGCTGTCAGAGAACCAGTCGCTCAGTAAACGATCGAACGATGGAGTGGTTTGTCAATTGCTAGGATCTCTGTAGTGTCTACTGACCATTTACTGGTCGAAATCCCAGGCGACATGGTTCGATCCCGGACTAGGTGCATGCGGATGGGAAAGTAGTGCCGCTGATTTCATTGTCGCCCTTTCTACCGAACTCTATGGGTCAGGGGGTTACTGTGGCAGCGTCAGTGCTCCATTTTGCGCTCGATGACTGACCCTCATGTTATTCCCAGACAATTACCATCACAGACACAGCTACCGGGATGACAGCAAGTGGCACTGTTGTCGACAAATGTCCAGGTTGCCTCGTGAACAATCTAGGTACTAGTCTCCTGCTCATCCTTCGCAAGAACCATTTTCTTATAGACCTTCAGACCTTTCCCCCGGCTTGTTTAGCCAATTTGCCAGCACAGATGTTGGTACCTTCAATATCGCCTGGAACTTCGGCTGAATGCACCATTCTCAATTTCCGAGTACTTTGAGGTCTTGCTAAAAAAACGAATGTATGGAGTGCAGAGTCTTATGTAGGTTATAGAGACTGTATCCGTTTGCCTCCACCCAGGCAATCTTCAGACAAACAAATAAATTTAGATTTTCCATCTATCAGTTTCGGTCTTGTTATGGATTACAGCATTGAGATAGACCTCACCGGAAAAAACATCATCGTAGGCGTCGACAAGGCCATCATTCATGCGGAGTTCCTCGAAGATCTGTTGCGTCCGTCCGTGACGGTAGTGCATCTTCTCGGCAGACTCGGGATGACTCAGAGCCTGCGGCTGGCCTCTCCCACTGGAAAATTCAAGCTGCAGGTTGCTTCTGAAGGGCAGGGTCACTGGTCACTTAATATGATCAAAATTGGCACCGTACGATCACCGTAGCACAATTTAACCTACCTCCGCTGCGTTGTGGACTGCCGCAGGCCCTTGGTAGAGCAAGAGATGGCACTCCCAGGTTCCATTTGAATGTCTATCTCTCGCCAGATGGCTAGCAAAAACTTATTCTCGTTCCATCCCACGTTCCCCACAATTCAGTAGTACAGACAGTACATGCAATGTACTTATTCGATTCTTGATGAACAAATCAATTGTTATCACACAAACATACACGTTCCACGCCCTGAATCAGACAGGGAGACCCAAGAGACCTCCAACCGTGTTAAGAATGGCATAAAGAAGATTGAGAACAGGGTTCAAAACGCCCGCAAATGTGCTCACACCAAACGGCTGCAGGAAGCTGGCGAGAGTGCTGACAGAGGTTCTAAAAGAGACGGAATCATAAATGAACATTCCGAACACACAAGGATCACATACAACAAATTTCCGACGAGGGCAAGTACATCGTTGGCGGCAGTACCGAGAATAAACTTCACAGCCGGGATCAAGCCGAAAAGGATGGAGCTCAACAACTAATAGCAATCGATAAGTCGGGTTTGTATAAATTCAAAGATCAGATCAACGCTTACATTGACGAGAATAGATACAACAGGGTCCAAAATCGCCAAGTTGGCGGAAGTAATGTCAACTTGTGGGACAATAGGCTTCAACTGTCCAGCGGTGTCCGAGACAACGGTGTTGATCTGGCTCACAGCGGAGCCAAACTGTTCGGCGTCCGAGGCCTTGACTGCTGCGGCTATATGGACACAGATGAGAATGTCATTCCAAATGAAAGAAGATGGTCATACTGAGCTGTTGGCTCAGAGGTAGCAGCTTGTCATTTGCCGTGGAGATGATGTTGACGACCTCCTGGGTAGGGCCATTGTTGTTGTGCAGGGCGACCGGGGAAGCAGCAGCAAGGCTGGTAGCGGCGAGTAAAAGTGCAGCAGCGAGGGAGAAAACGCGCATTGTGTAAGAGGGTGAAGAGAGCAGTCGAAGAAGAGGTGCTCGCGATTGCGTTTGAAGAACCTGATATTCAGCGTCGAGCACCTCACGGTTTTATAGGCCTAGGGAGACTCGTAATCGCATCCGCCTGACGATGGAAGTTCGCGCCATGGACGATGGTCCATAGGCAGGTCTCAGGGGCCCACAGACAGATAGGGAATAGCGAAATTTTGGCTTCCCGTCAAGTTCCCAGTGGAATGTACACCATCGTGCGGTCCGTGCCTAAGTTTCCAAATCGTGTTTTACCACACAATCTAGGGGAACGACATGTAGATTAGTTCGGGGCGTTCAGGTTCAGAGGTTAAAAGTCATCGAAAGTGCAGTTGCTGGCTGCTTGCGTTGCTACTGAAAGTCAGGATCACCCGAACAGTTGGTCACCCTTCGCCCAATGGGCGTCAGCAACTTGAGCATGCCTGTATTAAATCAACAAGTTACATGCTATGGCAGGATTCGATGTGCACCGCACAGGTCACTGGAGTTGACTATACTATAGTCGTAGTATCTTGCTGGGAAAATTTTGCGGGACCTTCACGATATATTCAATCGTCTTGCGAAACTTTGAACAAAAGCATATTTTTGCTTCAGGGCATGGTTTTTTCTAGGACATTGCCGCGGAACCGAGTTTGGATTTGACAAAAAGGTTCTAGCTTGCTAGTCGTCCCTCATACCATTCCTTCCTCGGTATTTGATGGGAGGTGCCCAGCCTGGATCCTGGAAGCCTTTTAGCTCAATGTACGGAATCCGAACGCTGGTGCGCATGCGGTTCACGGGTCTCACGGTACGATGTGTGCACATCCCAATCATTCCTGAAATGATAGATGAGATCAGCCCAGGAAATCAATCGACGGTCACAATTCGGAACTGAGTTACACTGATTACATAACGGCGGATACCCTGTCGACAACTAACCTCAGATTGCTTCGAGTGAGGCTTTTGATGCCTGCGCACCCAGAGTACGAATTGATCCGGGAAGAAAGTTCACCAGAGACACGCATGTAAAATCCGGGCAGATGTCCGATCAATGTGTATGCGGGACCACATGGTACCATGATCACCGATATTATCAGATTGAGGATTTCTCACACTATTTGTATCCCCAGATCGAGAACATTGATCGTCGACATTATACTAAAATGTAGAGAAGGCACGGCGCGGATTACAAATTTATTTGGGGCTTATATCTCATCCTAAACCTGGGTAAATTACCTTGACTAAACTTGAAGTTTGTCAATAGAAGTCAGGAATATTTGAGATCTTGTCAGTAGAGTCAGGAAAAATTCTGCGCCGCTACCATTTTATAAACTTACTTTGAATCTGGGATAACATACAAATTCCACTTAAATTAGGCAATCCGCGCCGTGAGGGGGAAAACCCACGGGAATTACTGATGCCATTCCTGGTTCGCTTTGGTCATGGCTCGGACAAATTGTTGGTGTTTGCTATTGTGATGCCTTTGATCAGATCCCCGAGAAAATCAGACCAGTCACCTAATGGGTCAATCCCATCACTAAGTGACTCGGAAGGTCGCAACTGGTCACCTGCAAGCAAGTTGCGCGATCAAATTTGAGTGATATTACATTATTAGGCACGACGATGTTCCGCCAGTTCCGCGTTGGGCTATGTGGAGTCGGTTCATGTACTACTAAGGGATTGTGTAAGAGTCGTTTGGCCTGCTAGGGATTCATCCTTTTCGCCTAGAAAGAAGCTACGGTGGAGTTAGGGCGGAGCTCTCTAGGCCAGATTTTGCACCCGCACAGCGGCAATTATGTTAACTGGCCTGGGGTTAGCACCGCGGGACGATGAAACCGTCACTTGTATTGGAACGAAGGCAGGGTAATCAGTACTGGAGGCACTTGCCGCGGATCTGTCAACCACCTTGACTGGGCCCGACGGTACAATTTATCGCGTAGCAAGTGCAACCCTGGTCGCTGCGCGGGCAGCAGGCTGTCAACGTTAAGCAATCAACGCCTTCCAAATAAGACCACTGAGTGGCTCGACAAAAACGCAGTTAATTCCAGTTCCAGTAGTCCAAGACATCGTCAGTGCCTAGAAATGTTACCGTGCGGTTCTGACTCGGAGGTGAGCGGCCAGCTGCCAACAGGATAGTGGTTGCTAGATTGCCAGTGGTCTTGAAGTGGGCACCAAGGAGTCATTACTCACTTCGGTGTCCCCCGAACGGGTGCCTTTTTTGAAGACCCCACCGAACGAGTCTCCAAGTCGGTGTTGGCAGTGCACGGCTCAAGCGGCGACTAGTATTTTTGAATGAATCCACTCTTGCCGCAACCAACGCACCTTTGGTGACTTTAAACCTCCAAACTTTGCTGAGGTTGGCAAGCCGAGAATAGTAGTCGAGTCTCACGGATGATCGGCACGGTCTCCCCAGCAACACGGCGGGGGACCAGATACAATTGCATGAATCATATGTACTGTAAAGAATCAGATGTGTCGCAGCATATAGTATGGGAGGTGGAATCTGGGGGTCCAAGCAGTAATCTGGACCAGACGCCCATCGTCCCCGCTCCTGGTCCATGCGATCGATAGGGTTGCATTGCGAAATTCGGAGAGCTCGGGAGCGGACTGGGCAAATTGAGTGCTGTGGTTCGACTTGATTATCCTGCAGATTAATTTGTCAGTCTGATGCCGTAGGTGTTTAGAGAGTGATGGTGGGCCAGCAGGAAGAACGGAGGGAGACATGACATGCGTGCTGAGCGTGTGGCGATCATCGAGATTCCCACGACCTCCAGCACAGACCCACCTGTGCCGGAGGAGCCTGTGTCAATCCGGGAAGCGATGACGAGAGGACAAAATATGTGGCTGACAGGCAGGACTGCTGAGTTGAATGTATTATTCGACCACATCTGCATAGTCGAGGGCAATTTCTTGTGGTCTGGATGTTGTAATATGTGAAACCTACACCGAAGAAAATGGGAGGTGTCGACGCTGGCGTCGGACGCACATGGATAAAATGACGTTTGCCATAACGGATCTTATAACTGTCCCTTGCGCATCAAATTCCGCCTCACCCGCCGTTTTTCGCCCCCGATGCCCTCTCCTTTTCCCCACTGTAGATATGGCACTTGTCCCCTTTCGACACCCGCCACTTTGCCCTCCTCTTCCTCACGAAAGTCGAGCATGCCCCATATCGGAAGCTCCATCTCTCCCTTGACGAGCACACGTGTGTGTGTGAGGAGCCCCGTCGGAAGCGGAGTGAGCATATGCAGGTGCGGTGACCGTGTGTTGAGCGAGAGTGGTAGCCCCCGAATCAACGCGAGGCCGTGGCACGTCGATGAGGCCACATCGGGGGGAGGCTCACCTGGTGTGTATGGTAGTAAAGATGGTTCTTCGGACGTTGATGGCGTCGAGAATGTGTTAGTCGGGCTAGTAGTAACGAGTCCAACGATGGCTCCGTTGAGGACACGCGTCAACTCTGACGGCACGACATCTTCATACCCCGGCCCCGTCAGGTATACGTGATCGAACGCTTGCGTACAGTCCACCTCGTAAGGATACTGCGCACATAGTGGCAGCGACGTGTCCCAAACGGACGCAGTTGTTTGTCTGAGCACTGGCCCCGATGATGGGGTTGGGAGTTCAGGGAACACTGCATGGAAGTACGACAGGATGTTCAAATGGCGAAGATCGGTAGCAGTATAATACGTGCTCGTCGTATCTGGATGGATGGCCTCTACCTTGAGGCATCGCGTAGCGCTTGTCTGCATGAATGACGGGAGTGATATTTGTGAACCATGCTGCGGCTGTGGCTGCATGTATGGTGCCAAGCCCTTCTCTTCTGTACCATCCATTTCGAATACATGCGAGGGCTCGACAAACTCCTGGATCCGTGCATTAAGATCTGCACCAAGGCCTTTGCTCCATCCCATCGTATTCACCACGAGCGGAATAGAATCTTGTATGCGCTCGTCCCCTGCCATGGGCTCATCAGTTCCCACAAAAAACTGTAAATCCACCCTATACGTTTCCAGTAGGGATTGAATCGCATGTAGATAATGTGAAGGGCTTGCACGGGGAGAGGCCGCTCCGATGTAGTGGGCTCGGTAAGGCAAACTCGGATGGGTGAACGGAGGGCCTACTGCATCATGTATTCAACCGTATACGAGCGGAAAAGGACTGTGATACCGAAGATATAGTTTTCCACGATGTTGAGCGCCGCCAATCCTCCGGGCGTGAACTCGGACTGACCTAAGTCACATTCGAGGAAAGCAACTCGGCGGTATCTGGATGGACGGAAAAACATGAGAAGCAACACATGGCGCCACTACAAGACGAACCGACTCAACAACCGGTTCACCAGCGACCGTGTCAATGTGCTTTTGCCGCACTTTTTGGAACCTTTCACCAGACAAATCGGCGCAGCGCTTGTGCTAGAATCCGGGCTGTCTTCAATTGACGCAAGCGCGGCCTCCCATGAGATTGGAAACACGAATGGTTGGATCGTTTTGATACCATGATGGACCTTTCAAGAATGTGTTCATGGACGGCGAACGCAAGGAAATCAATACATACGAGGTGTAATTCTGGAATATCAATGCCCGGTACTGCGTCGGACGCTCGAGGTAAGCTGAACACATTATCAAATACTCTGCATATTCGTCCAAGGCCCTCGACACCGGTATCCGCGTACTCGACCAGTATCGCAGTGGTATTCGCCTGTCGTAGGACAGCGGATGGGATGGGATATGTACAAAACCCTTGACGATCGGGTGGGGCCCAAGATAAAATAGGTATCGGTGAGGACCGGGGAGCAAAGACGGCATGTGTCGTATTTGAGGAGGCCAAGGTAACGCCTAGGAGAGACAGGTTGCCCTGCAAGACACAGAGTAAATATGACCCGACGAGTGCAAGCGTTTCATTGGGGTGAATGACCAAGATGCGAGCCGACCCACGCCCCGGAGACTTTTCGGGCGCAAGAAAAACATTATGATTGAGAACGGGGCGAAACGTGGACAAAGGGGAAGCCTCGGGTACTTTTGATGTGGACGGGGTTGGATAAAACGAGGTAGATGGGCGAGCCTCCTCTTCCTCCGACGAGTCCGTCACAGGTCGACTTGGCGACCAGGCGCGCTTGGCGGTCTTGACGGAGACGGTCTCTGGCCTGGCAGACGGTGGAATGGCCGCATTTCTTTCCATGTCCTCCTCGGAGGAAGAGTCCGTCTCTGAGCTCACCCTGTCCGTCGCATCTTCGACGGCATCCCCATTCTGTGCATCGTCTAGCGCCTCGCTGGCCGTAAAATATCGTGCGTGCCGCTCGGACGGTGCGGGCGCATGCGTGACTTTGACCTTTTTGTTTCTGGACGGCCCGGCATTGGATGCGATGCTGGGCTTCCGCTTCGAAGTCGGTTTTGGTTTTGACGTCCTAGGTGGGCTCGGTAGTGGTGACGCCTGCGAAGGTGAACGGGATGGCGGCGGTGGAGATGGGGCCTTCGAAGGAGGGGAATTCGATGCCGCCGCTGCTGCTTTGGCGGCTTTGCGAGCCGCGACTGCGCTGATCATCGTGGAGCACAGCGACAAGCCTGCACACGAAAACGGAAAACTGACCCCCTTAGAAGGGGCCATCCTTGACCTTAACGGCCATTGTCGAACTGAGTCGCCGTGTCCGGCATTAATGGTGTCCAGCGCGAGGATACGAGTCCACCCAGCCCGTGCACAACTTGAATGCGACACTCATTTCACAGAAGTCATGAAGGGATACCATTATCCTTAGTACTAGAACTAGGATCATCGGCTGGCGACTCTTCTCGCCCTTGTGGTTCTCTATGCTCGACCAATTGTTGGGAAACGAAGCTTCCCCTTGTGTTTGCATTTCCTATACAAGTGGCGTGCGGGCGGCCCCCAACGTGCGGCGAACACCGAATCACACATCCAAGTTCAGCTAGACTCGGAATTCGGACCTATATGCGCTACTTGCTTTGTCCTTCCCCTGCCAGCTTACGTCTTGATATCCATGTGCCGCACCGTACTAGTAAACAAGTAAGTAAATACTTTCACTCCGTGGCCGATCAGTAACCCAGTTCTGAAGTGAAATTGCCAGTTAACTCACTGCTCGCAAATGACTTCCTGCTCGACCCCTGGTTTATCTTGATTATCAATTCGTGAGTGGTACCCGCGGGACCCGTGTGTGGGTAAACCACATGCACCCATATGCTCGAATTCCGTACATTGAGGTAAAAGGGATTCAGGCTAAGTACCCCGTGGTGACATACTCGAGCTCTGAGGAAGGAATGGTGTGAAGCACAATGAACATGCTAGACCATATCGGTCGAATACATAAGGTCGGTTGCACGCTGATGGCGGAGTGGCTTGAAGCAAAAATATGTTCCTGATCAAAGTTTCGCGAGGCGAATGCCCCGTTTGAAGGTCTCGCATTTTTCTCGTCAGACGTAGGGATTTACACTAGACTCTGGTGACTACGCGGCACTTGTTTAACACTGAACTACCACTCAGTCATTTGTTCCGCGTCCGTCATCAGACCTTGTGAGCCAATTCGGAGACCCGGGCATTCAGAATTTTCTCCGTTTGATCAATTCTCACCTTGTACTTCAGTTTGCCTTCCATGGATGCGCCATATGATAGGACGAGGCGAATGATCATGACCTCCTGAACCATGTCATTTTTGGTGGTATGTGTACGACTATCTCGTCTCCAAACACACTATGCACGTTTGCGGCCAGGAGGGTGTGCCACAACAACGAAGTAATGAGGCGTGCCCATGTTCTATAGGTAAGCGCTTACTAGTAAGCAGCCACCGTGTGATACACCTTGACTCTGCCGGCCCTTAACTACTTTTGTAAAATCCGGGAAAGTAACCGCCTGATCCTGACATATTACGGACCATATGGTTCCACGATCGTCATTGTACCGGATTGAGGACCTTGCATTGTATGTATCACCAGATCGATCTTCGACATTACCGATGTGCATACAAGAATTAACCCACAGGGTGTTACGAAATATTGATTGTTCTCAGTGCGTGAGCGCGGCTGGGACAGCAAATATTGCTCATCTTAGTATTATGCCACTGATCGGATGCCCGAAGAATCCCAGAGCTAATCCTAATGGGTCAACTCTATCATTGAAAGGAGTGTAAGTCCGACGATCCTGAGAGGCATCAGGCACGATCGCGTTTGGTCAGTCCCGTGATAGAAAAAAGTCTGCCATGCGGACTCATTGCGGAGCCATCTACTTAACGTCGGTTTTAGAGAAAGACAGTGACCTGTCATTCACCCTGACGCTTTTGTCGGGCCGGAAATCCCTGAACCTCCATTGCAAGATCATTAAGCAGAGTCACCAGTGATGGTGATTAAACCATCGCTTCAAGCTCCATCAACAAAGCTCGTATTGGAATTCAGGAAGGGAAATCATGATCGCCGGCTCGGAGCGGTGAGCCAGCTGAGGGCCAAGGATCGACTACTGGCTGCGATGATCAAGTTACTGGTACTGTCCGCTCCATGCGTATCATAACCTGAGCCTCGTATAATCGAAGCCGCTGCTGTGGTGCTAGAATGGAGAAGAAATTATTGACAGATATAAGCGGCAACTAAGTTGCCAGCGACGAACTTTGACTCAGCCTCTTTGGATTCGGAAACATTCGAGTCTGGTGCAGTTCCGGCTCCGGCTCACTCACTTCAATTTGTAACTTAGCCTGCAAGCTAGTTGGACATTTGAACGGCTCACGCCCTGAACGCTACACAGGTACTATTCGGACGAAGTTTGGCACGCACCACACGATTATGCGCATCTATCGGGAACGTGACAGGAAGGCGACTTTTCGCTATCCCTTTCCTGTCTTTAGGCCCCTGAGATTCCCTGCCCATGGTCCGTCACGCAGGACGCAAATTCCATCATCAGGTGGGCGCAATTACGAACGTCCCCAAGCTTATAAAACCCCGGGGTGCTCGATGCTGAGTATCAGGTTCTTCAAGCGCAATCACAAGCACCTCCTCGACTCCTCTCAGTTTACCCTTTTACAACAATGCGCGTTTCCTCCTTCGCTGCTGCACTCCTTCTCGCCGCTACCAGCATTTCTGCTGCTTCCCCCGTCGTCCCACGCAGCAACGATGGCCCTACCCAGGAGGTCGTCAACATCATCTCCACGGCAAACGACAAGCTGCTGCCTCTGAGCCAACAGCTCAGTATGGCCATCTTATTTCACTTGGAATAATATCCTTACTTACGTTAATCTAGCCGCAGCAGTCAAGGCCTCGGATGCCGAACAATTTGGCTCCGCTGTGAGCCAGATCAACACCGTTATCTCAGACACCGCTGGACAGTTGAAGCCTATTGTCCCGCAAGTTGACATTACTTCCGCCAACTTGGCGATTTTGGACCCTGTTGTGTCTATTCTCGTCAACGTAAGCGTTGATCTGATCTTTGAATTTATACAAACCCGACTTATCGATTATCATTAGTTGTTGAGCTCCATCCTCTTCGGCTTGATCCCGGCTATGAAGTTTATTCTTGGTACTGCTGCCAACGATGTACTTGCCCTCGTTGGAAATTTGTTGTATGTGATCCTTGTGTGCTCTGAATGTTCACTTATGATTCCGTCTCTTTTAGGACCTCTGTCAGCACCCTCGCTAGCTTCCTGCAGCCGTTTGCTGTGAGCACGCTTGCGGGCGTTTTAAACCCTGTTCTCAATCTTCTTTATGCCATTCTTAACACGGTCGGAGGTCTCTTGGGTCTCCCCGTCTGATCTCAGCCCGTGAAAGATGTTGATCGGTGTATGATACAATCGGTCTAGGGATTTCAGAGGGATCTAATGGGTCCACCGCATGTGCTGTTTGGTCGAGCTCAAGTCACTGTCAGTACTAGTATTAAATAAAGAATGTGTTTTAGTTCGTTGGGCGGCAGCAAGATACGTACTTAAAACGTTTCCTGCAAATGTATTCTCCGAGCTCGTTTACTGAAGCCTGAGCCTGTCCATGCAGTTGGATATGGTTACTAGCAAGTCTAGCAATTGAACTGAACCCTCTCGAAGGAATTGGGAACTGGGGTACTAATCCCTACGCAGAGGCCTCAAATGGAAGTGCTCCGGCTGGACGCCCCGCGGTGGCATTTACCAACCATCGAGAGATAAATTGTGTGAGGCACAACTCTCATGCTCAGGCTACAACAAATTAGTCTGATATCCAAGGCTGGTGCCGCGACAGTAGAGGAACAGCACCTTGAAGTAAAAAAGTGACATTGATATCAGCATTTGAGCCTCCCTGGAAAGACGAATACATATGTTACGAAGGTCCCGCGAGTTTTATCATCAAGCATACGGCTGGGTACTAGTCGAATTTTGTGCCACGCTATGTGGTGCGCACTATATCAAGCAAGCCGGTTATTTACTCCGCGTTGCATGCATACTTCATGGTCCGACCTCGGTCTGAGATGTCCATGCAAGGCGCTATAGAGGCTGGACAATCTGATAGTCGGTCAGCTGATTAGTGCACGTAAGCGTCGCTGGTACCTCAATTTACCTCTCATGGGTGCGCCATATGGTTAGGGCTCCTGAACCATGTCATTTTTGGTGGAATAAGAATGATTTTCTCGTCTCCAAGGTTTGTAGCCATGAGGAGCCTAGCGCTAAGGCTCGATCATGAAGTGACGGGTTGTGCTCATGTCAAACACTATAAGCAACCACGTAACTAACTCCGTCATACATAAGCCTTACTATTCATCAACTCTTGAAAAAGCAGAATAAGGAATCGACTAACGCCGACATCAGTATAGCGGCGCCAAGGGTAATGCCACGATTGTCATTGTACTGGATCGAGGATCGTTCACGGTGCATAATCTTCAGATCGAGACCATTGATCGTCCATGGTATAAATGTAGAGTAGAGAACTTACCGGATGTTACGAGATATCGATTGTTCTCGGCGCGCGACTCCGGCGCGGACGCTATTGTTCATCCCAGTGATCGGAACCATCAAATGCCCGAAAATGCCCGAGAATCCCAGAGCTAGACCTAATGGGTCAATTCTATCACTGAAGAAGATTGAAACTGGTCGCTTCCATCAAGCTCCGCCATACAATGGCGCAATTATGTCGATTTTGAGAGGTATCATGCATCAGGTACGACGACATTTGGCAGGTCCCACGACGAAAAAAAACAAGTTTGATACGCGGAGCCGTCTAACGTTGGTTTTGGAGATCATGTAAACCCGGCAGTAGTCCTTGTATTAGGATTGAGTTGAACCGATCAACTAGCACCGGAGCGAAAAGTCGAACCATACCCGAGCAAACGAAGGCACTCCTTATAGCCACTGCGGTGCTAAAGCGGGGACGAGAATGTAGCTATGTGGTTGCACTTGTCATTAGACATGTACGAGGAGTGCTAGTGATTGTCGCACGTGCCAGGCTGGCGGCGTACGGTCGGGTTCGGAAGCATCCGGTGCCACTTGAGCTTCAAGTTGTGGCATGTGAACTTCATCTTCAAGCTTGAGACCACAGTACGGCACTGTGGTCGGACCGTCGGTCATCTTGAATCAAGTTGCTACTAACAACTGCATTGTTGAACTTGCCTCGAATACTGCATACTAATTTGTTCGCTGCTCAGCGCCTCTTTCAAATAAATTGCTCTTCGATTGGAACACAGGTGCGTACTATTCTGAGAGGGTTAGGCGAGTTAGGCACTCGGAACCGCATAGTCCCCACGAGCTGGGACTCGGATGACTGGGAACCCGTTAAAATTTGGCTAACCCTTTTTGTCTTTAAGCCCCTGAGACCTGCTCATGGTCCATCGCCCACGGCGTGAGCTTCCAATGTCAGATGGCCGCGATTACGAACCCCCCTCAAGCCTATAAAACCTCGGTGAGCTCGATGCTGAATATCAGGTTCTTTAAGCACAAGCACAAGCACCTATTCCTCTCAGTTTACCCTTTTACAACAATGCGCGTTTCCTCCTTCACTGCTGCACTTCTGCTCGCCGCTACCAGCATTTCTGCTGCTTCCCCCGTCGTCCCACGCAGCAACGATGGCCCTACCCAGGAGGTCGTCAACATCATCTCCACGGCAAACGACAAGCTGCTGCCTCTGAGCCAACAGCTCAGTATGGCCATCTTATTTCACTTGGAATAGTATTATCACTTATGTTATTAATAATATAGCCGCAGCAGTCACGGCCTCGGATGCCGAACAATTTGGCTCCGCTGTGAGCCAGATCAACACCGTTATTTCGGACACCGCTGGACAGTTGAAGCCCATTGTCCCGCAAGTTGACATTACTTCCGCCAACTTGGCGGTTTTGGACCCCGTTGTGTCTATTCTCGTCAACGTAAGCGTTGATCTGATCTTTGAATTTATACGAACCTGACTTATCGATTGTTATAAGTTGTTGAGCTCCATCCTTTTCGGCTTGATCCCGGCTGTGAAGTTTATTCTCGGTACTGCCGCCAATGATGTACTTGCCCTCGTCGGAAATTTGTTGTATGTGTTCCTTGTGTGTTCGGAATGTTCATTTTATGATTCGGTCTCTTTTAGGACCTCTGTCAGCACTCTCGCCAGCTTCCTGCAGCCGTTTGCTGTGAGCACGCTTGCGGGCGTTTTGAACCCTGTTCTCAATCTTCTTTATGCCATCCTTAACACGGTTGGAGGTCTCTTGGGTCTCCCTGTCTGATTCAGGGCGTGGAACATGTAAGTTGGTGTGCGATAGCAATTGGTTCGAGATTTCATTTGGGATCCGATAAGTATGTACATTGCATGTACTGTTTGTATGAACTGTAGGAACAAGGGATGGGAGTAGGTTTTTATACGCTGTGCAGCGGTCAGGCGCCTCTCGGGACATCGTTTTGTATATCTGTTCTCCGAGCTCATATTGAAGCCCGTTAATCGACTGGATCCGACCTGGTAGTTTTCATTGAACTGATCTCCCTCGTATCTGCAACTGGGCAGTGGGTTGTCTTTCCTCGAGAAGAGGTTCCACTCCTTTTTTAAAACTCCTCAGTGGAGACATTGTTTCGCAAACTTGGACGGTGCTCCAGGTCTTTGGTGCCATTGACTCGAAATGGCAACTCTCTAACAGTACCATTTTCACAGTTGCTCTCGCCTCACTTTCCCCGTTTGCGCTATCATTCTGCTTTTATGACTCATGATCAGATTAGCGGCAGCCTTCGTCTCAGTCGGAACTCCATGTCTTGCGGGACATCGGCACCAGCATAATGCTCAAACCTTGGGTATGCCTGGTTGGAAAAGATCTGAATCCATTGCAATGCAGGAGATACGACACAGTGCAGTGGAAAAATGAGTGGTAGTAGGAGCGACTTTGTACAAGGATCTCCATCAGCAATACATAGCACCTCAAAGCCTTCTGTCGATATAGCTCTCGATCAAACCTGCAGGCGTCGGTGGGTATTCCTTCAATTGGACCTTCCCGTCTACGACGACCGTGTTCGCCTGAAGCATGATCTTACGAGGCTATTGTTCACCAGGCACGAGTATAAGCGTCAAGGATACCATCGTCGTGTAAACGCAACCCACCTGCTTCTTCCTCAGCACAAGATCTCTCAGTTCAGTCAACCATTCCTTTGGGGGCGTCGTGAGATCCGTATAGTATGCTCTCGAACCAGGCCCATCGGCCACGCTCTTGCGTATCTGCAGCTGACGGAGTAGCTCGCCCATCACTTTACTGCCATTCTTAAGGACGTTCTGGCGATCGACCTTGGGCAAAATAGTCAGGAAAAGGTGGGGAAAAGGTGGACAAGGATTCATACTTTTACGTAGGCATTCACAAGATTACCATTCACATCACGGACGGTCTCTAGTTTGACTAAACCTCCTTGCTCCATGAATTTGGTGATTCCCAACCTGACACGTCATCGTGGCCCTTCAACATGGATAACGGGTTCAGGTTCACATACCTGGCTTGCATATGAGCTTGTCCATGTTTACCAGTTGGTGGGTCATAGTACTCCAAGGCACGGAGACCAGCGCGGGCCATTATAAGGAATGATACATGAACGATTTCCTCGCGATCTTGCTGATTGTCGTACTAAACGAGGATGAACCGGGAATCTCATTCAAGAAGCTACCACGTACACCCATGATACTCAGGATGTCGTTATTGTTTGCGACTATGCCAGATGGTTGATCAATTGGCGTGACCCAGGTGCGCAAAAACTCACGGTACATGGCCACTGCTTCAGCGCGGCATTCTTCCAAAGAGGACGAAATTTCCCCGAGGACGGAACCAGGAGTCTGTCCAGGCTTGTACCACGTCGTACTGCATTATGGGTGAAAGTCTATTAGGCACAGAAAAGACGGTGCGGTAAGCTGAATCATACACTTTCTTTCCAGTGAGCGGATTGATCGTCTAGGGTGAAGGACGGGGTGAGCCGGCTCAGAAAGCTAGAAATTTGTCTACATACCTCCGGGTCGAAGTTGAACTTCCCATTCGGACTCTCAGTAAATAATTTGCCAGTACCATGACCCAGTAACTCATGATTCGCAACTTGAAGCTCAAACGCACGGGAATCCCACTTGTTGTATACTTCGAGATCACTCTCATGAATGAACGTCACTTCTTCATCTGATTCATACAGTTCATCAGTAGATATGTTATTGGCAACCGTTGGTAACTTACTAGGAGCTTTTGCTGAAAGAATGTTCTGTGTAGATATGAATTTCAGCCGTGGAAAAGATACTTCAATAGAATCTTACAGAAAGAGAAACATTCTTGAATCCACTTGACTCCCGGATTTCATAATAGTTTGGTATCTGAAAAATTGTTGAGACGATAGGTTGACAAACATTGACCCACTCACATTGATTCCAGCAGGAATACCTTACAATCCACTGAAAGTGAGTTATTCATTATATGTCATCTGTGCACTTTACCTCCAGTAGCGAAATGAAGAATTTCGAGCGCGGTGAAATCCGGTTTTTTGAATTCATCCACCTCGAAAGCGGATCCCCAAGGCAGAACTTTGATAAGTTCAGGAGCGTCATTGACTA
>JBBPKG010000023.1:0-48744 GCA_038089115.1 Fistulinella cinereoalba | reverse complement strand
TCTTGCACTTTACCTCCAGTAGCGAAATGAAGAATTTCGAGCGCGGTGAAATCCGGTTTTTTGAATTCATCCACCTCGAAAGCGGATCCCCAAGGCAGAACTTTGATAAGTTCAGGAGCGTCATTGACTAACTTATCGTATTTAGCACTAAGAGCTTTGTCGACGATAGCAGTAAATCCTAGCATTGCTTGAGTGATCATCATATATGGAGCGCGATCGTGTACTGACCTTCCCATTCAGCACGTCCACCGTAGGGGTCTACATAAGTTTCGATGAATCCAATGTAGCTCTCTACCACAGGCCCAATATCTTTGACCCATGCAGTAGAACCCTTTTTGTGCTCCTCGATAGAGCCTGTCTCAAAGCTATGGTGGGGCTCAACAATCATGAAGGCTTGCCATGAGGTTAACCTTACGATTTGATGTACCCTTCCAACATGGCACTTTGGTTATCATTTCCGGCGTATTTTTGGGCCTATTTATCACCTGATTTTTAGTTGCGTGGACGAATGACAAAAAGCGGGGAGTCCTACCTCCCGCAACGCTGCGACAGCTTTGGTCAGTGATTCCGAAAAGTCCCCATATTCGACAGTCAGCTTAGTATGGACAGCTTGCGAGGTCAATTCATGGAGAGCCGAAGGAAGTTTGAGCGCGGAAGCAACAAGAAGCGTGAAATCTCCTGGGCCATTTTTACGAACGCTTCACGAGATCAATACCCAGCAGGTTATTCGGGAGAACATCCTTCTTACCGGGTATTCAGGATATCGATATCTAGTTTTTCCGCAGCCTCTTGCACAGCAGCCACCTCCTCATCCGTGATCACTTCGCCAAGATAGTAGTTGGAGATATGGCCCTCTGAACGCTTTCCGATAGATAAAGAATTTTCGGGCGTTGTCGAGTATATATGCTCTCTGAGCTGTGTCGAGTTCATGTACAACCCTGAGAAAAAGAGAACTTGGATTCTGTACTAACTTGTTCGAAGAGTGGAATTGCATTAGGCGCATTCGAGGAGGCGGCCACGACCTTTCCAAAGTCGACCACGGAGATGCGAGGAAGGATTTTGGTGAAGCCGAAGCTTTTGTAGTTGGCCAAATTGTGCAGTACCTAGGGTGTGTAGGTATAAACTGCCTCGCTGCCTCGGCGAAGGGGTGAACGAACCTGCGTAGTGTACTGAAGGAGATCATCAAAGGCTTGCTGGCTGACCGCAGACTTGCTTTTCAAAGCCTCCAAATCAGCTAGCCTTCCGTTGGTGCTGAAGGTGAGGATCAAGAGGTCGTATAGGCTGGTTGCCTGCGGTGTCCACTGTCCTTGAATGATACGAGCACCGGCCCATGACGCTTCACCAATGTAGTGCGCATACAGTCTCTCCTTTTCGCTAACTACCGGTCAGAACATTGGTACAAATGGAAAACAGATACGGACGTGAGCTGAGAGAAAGGTTTAGCAACTTCCACTTTACAAATCGGCGGCGCCCTGTCTGCCAAGTACCGCTCAGCTGCAAGCGAGGCCATAGTTTTGCGAGTGCGATAGTTGAAAGAAAGATATTGCGGTATTCGTGTGGATGATGATCGATGTAGAGATGCGTGCGCGTGATAAGGGACCGATCTGGCAACCAGGCGGCCAACAGCTCTTTGAAACATTGGCCTTTTCTGTCACATGGACTTGGTCAAGTGCATGTCGGGTCTCGGATGTCGGCCCACGTGCACTCCGGCTAATTCCGACCCGTTCTGTCACTAGTACTGGCTGGTGGTACTCACTTGAAGAGAACACTCAGTTGATTGCCTGTACTTGCGATCCTAGATGCTTGGTTTTTTCTCTCTCCCCAAGAACCGTGTCCTGAAGACTTATTAATCAAATAAAATCAACTTCGGGCCAAGAGGAGTTCATTAGTTGACACATGATCCTACCTCAGGCCTTGTTTGCGCCATATGGTACACGAGCACCGCAATTTTTATTTCCACACACATATTGATTGGCTGCGCCGCGCGAAAGTTGTACGAATGGATCTGACTGACCACGGTGAGTTATTATTTCCGTCCTTGCAGATGATAAGGAAAACAACACGTAGTAAAATAGGTGACTGTCCAGAGGTCGCGCTGCTCTCGAAGAGCTTGCGCAGGTCTGTGACGCCACATAAATCCCTGCTCAGCCACTTCAATTCAGTCGAAACAAAAGCATAGGAGCATCGATAGGGGGATATGGTAGCCTATCTAACTTGATCTGCTTCCTTCATCATCTCTCTCGAGTCTCACCGCCAGCTCGGTGTGCTCCTTGTCACTCTACACTTTTTCCATTACACCACTACCACCTTGTTTGCTTCGGTACTCCTCCACAAATGGACGCAGAAGACTTGTTTGGAAAGCGGATCGGCCACTATCTCCTTGGCGCCCTTATTGGCTCTGGTGCAGCAGGCTACGTCTACCAGGCCATCGACGCAACCTTGGCGGATTCGCCGCTTTTCGCCATTAAGTGTGTACTAAAGAGTACTCATGACCCACGGCTCGCTCAGCAAACCGCCGAGATCGTGAATCACAAAACCGTCATCCGGTGCCCGAATGTGGTTGTGTTGACTGATGTCCTCGAACAAGATGGTTTCTTTTTCCTCGTCTTTCCCTTTTGCGAGATGGACATGTTTAAAGCGATCTGGCAGGAGAAGATTTACTGGGGAAACGATTTCCTCATCAAGAAGGCATTTCTAGAAGTATTAGATGGAGTATATGCATGCCATAACATGGGGGTTTACCATCGGGATCTCAAGCCGGAAAACATTTTATGCGATGGGAATGGCTTGAGAATTAAGATCACCGATTTTGGACTGTCGACCGACCGTTGTATTTCCGAGGACGGGGGTTGTGGCACCGCCCCCTATATGAGTCCAGGTCAGGATTCCAATACGTCCTGATTTCCTAGACCTGACCGCTCACTAGAATGCTGGGATGAGCACGCCGTATACTCTTTCCCTGACTCGATGGATATCTGGTCCTTGGGTGTGATCCTGTTTAACATGGTGACCGGCCGTGTGCCATGGGAAGAAGCCTACCCAACGGACAGGAAGTATTTTGGGTTTCTCTGTAACAAGGACTACCTGCTGCGAAAGTACCCCATCTCGGAGGCCCTCAATACGCTCCTCCGTTGGGTCTGGAACGCGGCTCCTTCGGGCCGACCGACGATCCCGGCGATCCGTCAAGTAGTTCTGGAGATGGATACCTTCTACAGGGCACCTCTCCCCTTCCACGCCATCGTCTCTCCGTTGTCAACACAGTCGGATCTAGTCGACTCGTAAGTACAATTCGGTGGATGAAAGGGCTGTGAGACTAACGGTGGTGGTAATATCAAGTCAGGAAACGTGCGTGGCCTCGGCAGAACAGTGTTTAGACACCAGGCGTAAAGGCTATGACTCGCTCTCCTCTGTCGGGATGAAGGCCTTGGATAGGGTTCAGATATGTTTGGATTAGACAAAGGGTGATGACAGGATCTTCCCCTGAGATTCCCGCGCTCCTTACCATCACGCAAGGTTAGCGAAAATACCAGGTACAATATATCATCATCATACATATCCCGCACGATAGACAGCATGGACATTTAGCACGATAATCCTTAGTAACATGCGACTTAAGACCGTAAGGTACCTGGGCGGCCGTTGGCAGGTTCATTGAGAGCGCATCCGAGCCTTCGAGGTGCGTAGATGGCACAACGTGGTTGTCCTGTGACACACCTTCTCTGACATCGTCACACAGACAAGTGTCCGAACATGGAATATCAGTCGTTGGCGCTTCGTTTGATGCACATTCTTAATCAAATTGGCCGTATAAGTCGTCGGGACTTATTGGGATGGTTTCACCTCGGTTGTTAGAACTTGGAAGATGGCGGAAATGAACGATGTTCCACTTCGTAAATTATCGTTCGGTAGCTCTCACCTCGATGCACTCTGATATTACAAAGCCGAGTAGCAGAATATTACAGCAACCGTACACGCTGCTCGGAACCCGGGCGCGCCCGACCTGCTACGTCTGATGGCAAGCTAGTGTGTCAGCCACACAGATCTCAAAACATAGCCACCTGTATGGTGGCCGATTACACCGTGTCGCCACTCAGATGTGTCTCCTTCTCAGCGCACGCGCAACACTGAATGGAAGAAGCGCAGCGGCTGTCCTCTTCGAGCTCCTTGCTTTCCTCCGCATGCACCTTAGCCGAAGGCGTGAGTGACGCACACCCGGGTGCAGCCGCGGAACCACTCTTGGAGCAACATTTGGCGCAACAACCCCCGTCGAAATCCTTATCTCGTGCCCAGCGGACCATCTTGAACCCCTCCCAACCAAACAAAACTGAAATCACGATCGCGGTCGCAGCATCAACCCACCACCCACCCTCCCACACCCGGTAGATCAACGAACCGATTAGGAGAACGATGGAAAGCTGTGCACAACAGAGCGCGCAGACCGCTTCGCCGTTGAGCGTGCTGGAGTTGAGGGCGCGGGCGAGGTAACGCTTGATGATGTAAAGGATGAAGCTGAGGCCCGTGGTGGCAGCGGCCACGAGAAGGGATGGGAGGGCGGTGGAAGGCTGGTCGTGTGCTGTGAGGGAGAGGGCGGATGTTACGATACCGGCGATCGTGAGGGCCACAAGAAAGGCACCGATGGTTGTCGTTGCGATGCGTTCGATCCTATGAAGATGAACAAACGTTGCACAAAGTCATCGGGACAGTCGACGTGCAGGAGAAGAACAATGGGGCTTGCCTAATAATTTGCGGGGATATCTTCTCGATGTCATCAGCGCTTGGCTTTCGAGCGCCCAGAAAGCGCCAAACGACGAGGATGGCTGAGATGACCTCCACGGCCGACTGGATTCCGAAAAAGACCAGTGCGCGCGAGGACGACTCGGCACCGAAGACGATAGATACGATACCCTCTGCAGCATCGTAGAACACGCTGAAGATACTTATCGCGATGGCATATTGCTGCAAACGGCTATGGGATGGCATCGTTGAGGAAAATTGCTGAGAGCTAGACGACGAAGGATGGCGGGAGCGAGGACGAGCTAAAATCGTGTGGCCCGTATTTAAGATGAGAGGAAATGCCGGCTATATTGGAAGGCTAGGTTTCAGTTCAGCTTACCATGTCGTCAGGAATAGAATTAGCAAGACGTAAAATTCGGACCGACTCCAAACACGCAGACTCATGGGAAACTTGAAGCGGCGGCACGGAAATGAAAATGCATGATTCAGTGTCGATTGATGCGCCCGATGGTAGTTGTATCGCACAGATAGTGCATTATTGAAGTGCTGAGCTACCGTTACGAGTTCTGTGAATGAGAGCCTAATCGAGCTTTGTTCCAGGGAGGTCATCAAAATCAAGGTACTTGGACAACCATTACGGACTGAGGCAACAACAAAAAAGACTCCGTCGTGCGGACGTACACGGGGCCTTTCCTGTGTATGTATGTAGTCCGCTTCTTGGTTGGGAACCTGCAAATAGTTACCTGGTAAGTACTTTTAGAGGCTGTGGCAGCATCGTAAGGAAGGATCCCATAAATTGCGCCCTACCTGGCTGAGAAATTTCCCTCTCGCCGCGAAAACATGGATGTTTTCACCGAAGTTTGCGATACAGGGTCAAACTGGTCACGTTACGATCCGAGAACAGCCTGGCGGATTCGAGAGAAGAACAAGTTGTCAGATGTCCTACCAAAAATGAAAGATCGTGCCTGACGTTAACTCTGTTATCATGCCCCCGAACGCCGAGGAGACGACAGATATTCTGACGTCGCATCACAAACAATACTGGCGGGTACACTGCCGGCCGCCGTAATCATCCATACCCTACCTTCGGCCAGGTGGCCACTGGCCCGACTGATAATTGAGTGTAGAGTGCATTGAAGCACAAGGGATAGATGTATATCGTTTGACAATCAGGAGTTCACAAACATGTGAGATGGCGACCGATGGTGTCGACTTAGAGGAGGCGTATCCGCACCTAACGAAATATCCATATCAGACTCAGGGTAGCCTGGACCAGGCGCAGGGTTTCTGATACAATACATGCAAAGTTTGGTTCTCCGGACGCACAACTGTGGCTGAAGACACTTCAATTCTTGAAGCTGCCCAGTATTGCGTGATGCGTCTCCCCTGACTGCAAATTAGAATTTAAGAATACAATATTCCAGCACATCACCTGCGTTATCGGCCCTGTGCTGGTCTGAATCCGCGTCGTAGGTCTAAAAAGAGAAAAGCACCCTAGACAAGTTGACGGAAAAGGGCAGTGGAAGTTCGCGCTTGAGTGATCCTTTACAATTCCCACGGTCATCGGCACACGTTGACGAACCATTATCGAGTCAGGGTGCGCCAGCTAATTCAACATTCGAAATTAACCGGTAACCTTGGGTAGATCGATGACTTCGGGTTCATCTATAGTCCAGACCAATCGCAGGCGTTGCTCACGGAATTACATGGTAATCAACACATAGCCTCTATACCGATCACATACATATAACATCAACCATTCCCGACCACGTTCAGGGGCGGGAGACGTGCGCCACGATAGGGTGGTTGCGCCCAAACCGAACGCGTGTGCTGACCCATGCCTTAAATTGCTCGTCTGTCGTAAAATAGCGCTTGGGTTCGTCCAGCACGCTCCCGCTGAAGGAAACCGAAAATCCAAGTTTAGTTATAACCTTCGACCTGAAGTTGGTGAGACTGATATCTTGCGGTACACGGACCATCCAGATGTCGGCCGTCGAGGCGACAAACACCTTGATGATCATCTGCCCGTCCCTCGGTGCCCATTTTGAGGTCGGATCGTGCGCGTCCAGGATAGCCTCGTTCGAGATCGCTTCGGTCGTCACCTTGAGCTTTGTCTTGGGCTTACGAAGGAGCTGGTCGAGGGAAGCGCATCCACCTGCAACAGTTTGAATGATGTTATTGAGCGATATCGAGTGGACCAAGGATGTCTGCCGGTGACTGGGTTCGGCATGCACAGTGTACGGTTTCAGCTCTGGCTGTTTCAACTCTAAAAGATGATCGATTCCTGTTCCCGGACTGTCGCTATGGAGTCCAAAAGAAGAGTTGGCTTCGTCAATCAGGGATGACAAGAGGTCGGAATGAAACGATTCGTCGGTATCGTTGTTCAACAGGAGTCCGGTCTCATCGTCGGATATGAATAGACGATTCAGCACAGGCTCGGAGGTGGAATGATGGGTACATGAACATCCACTCGAGCGATTAGCGACGTCGGCGTTGTCGATCATCCGAAGTCTTCGATCTGCCTGGAAACCGAGTGCATCTTTCTCAGTCGAATAGGAGTCGCAAACTATTTGATGAATGTCGTCTTGTGCGAGCACACGACCGTAACGGCGGGATGATGTCCTCGTTGGCGTCCTGAGATCTCGGATAAGAGGGGAAAGAAAACTTCCGTTTTGTGTGAGGTCCCCAGCAAATCGGAAGTCGGGCTCTCTGATGGTGGCTTTACGATCGAGCTTGATATGAGGTATCACTGGCATCGAAAGCAAAAGAGGGTGCGTATCTTGATCGGCGGAGTCTGTGCTATATAGCGAGTCCCGTTCGGTTTTCGAATCACTTTGCTCGATGGACATCCGAGTGGAGTTGCGTGTCTGGGAGTGGCCTCCCTCGATGTTGTGCCGGGACTGAACACTAAGACTGTCGGCTGATTGAACGGCTGCAGAGTTATCGTCGTCGCCGGAGAAATGGCTGATGCCGCCAAAAGTATGTACGGACGAGGAGTTCGTGAACCAGGATTCCCTCATGTAATTGGTGGAGGAAACGAGGTGAGGCTCTGAGACATTCCTCAGACGTTGATATGTAGCCGTTCCAGCGTGCGGGGCTGCGCGGGTGGAATACGTGAAGAGTGCGCGTCCACGGGCACGGATCCGGCGCTCGCATAGAATCTTAACACGTGGATACAGTGAGAGTATTCATTAAAGGCATGATGATAACAGGGCGTACCGTCGTCATGTGGGCATTCTTTACCTTGAAGGTAAGGTATCGGGTGAAGTCGAAAGCGCCACTAAGGAATGCCGGAATGTCGAAAGGAGCGTCGGAGACCGTAGCCATGGCCAGTGAAACAACAAAACTCACAGAGTCATGCACAAAGAATTACCGTTCTAAATAGCGAGGTTAGCCTCACTTTTTCATTGAGCGGCTGACAACATATGCACATGGATAGTGAACGAGTGATGGCATAGATTGAAAGAATGACTCGCCTGAAGATTGCTATGTCAACAGGGTTCTACAAACAGCGGTGCATGTTGCAAGATAGAAGCACCAAGTTGCAGTCGTGCTGGCACTAGTAGTACTGCCAGTGGATCAAGCGTGACAGTATTGTCTGTGACGTGGCCTCAGTGGCGCTTGCGTCGCACCATCGGGCCGCCAGCGCCTCGCTGCCAGGCGCCCTCCTCACGCCTAGGCCAGCTACCCGTCAACTTGCCAGTGCCACTGTCTCTTCCCCCGTAGCTAAATAGATTATCGATATACGCTTCGTGTCGTCCCGCCCACTCAGCCACTCGTCTAAGGAGTGGGATCCTTTGAGCAACTGAGGGCCGGCGGTCGGACCGCCGACCCGGTATCGGACTCAGAAAGCGCAGTAGCTTGAGGAAGGCTCATAGACAAATTATGATTCACCACTGGCCGACTCGAACGAAGAGGCTGACTTGGGCCGTGTCGGGCATACTTGCTAGGTGCTACTTACTCCTCTTTATGTGTAAGGGGTCCCAGTGCTACAATAACTTGAAGCGTCCTACCATCAAGCTCGATAACATCTATGTCGATTCTTGTTTGCGTACATCGCCCTGTATACAACATATTGATAGATCTCCATGGAAAAAAAGTGAAATGGAAATCAAAGGAAAGAGCTTGACGCCTCCCCGAGCCAATCCTCGGCAGTCTTAGTAGAGATGGACAGGAAAAGAACTGAGTACGATAAGAGAGGCAAGGTCCCGGACGGTCGGGCCCCAAGCTTCGTCGGATCGGCGTGCAGTAGATCGGGCTGAGCAAGTGGGGAAACGTCTATGGGTGCGATTCACCTGCTGCTATGGTACGGACAGGCTGGCTTTATATACACTGTGGTTAGGAGAAGCGGTACAAAGGATAAAGGAAAAGTGACATAGACGGACAAAGATGACACGTGATTAGGCAGCAAGAAGGGATGAGAAAGGTAGTTAGGGAAAGAAAGCAATAATAAAGATGAAAGGCAGAATGAAAGTAATAAAAGAACAGAAAGCAAGGCAAAAGATGAAAGGCGGAAGGAGGGCATACGTCTATGATATCATTGACAGGCTCTACGCAGCAAAGTCGCCGAATCGGCGCGCATTCATGCGACGGGCTCGGCCTTATATGCACTGGCCCTTTCTCCATCCCGGATGTATTCCTTCGTAGTGTCTATCTTAATGGAAATATTCTTTGGTATATTCCGCCGTTCGGATGGCTTGAATGCAAAAGGAAAGTTCATGTTATACGACAACAACCCTGATGCTGTACCTTGGGTTGTGATTCAATCATGTGCACCCTCCGATCTGGGATATCAAGAGCGACATCGTTTCTGACATACTCATTGTTAAACCCCTTGCGTGCATTTAGGGTGGCAAAAAGGGTGTTGCAGTACACTGCGAAGCATGACCTGATCAGATATACAATTGTGCTTAGAGGACGCACATCGGCCAAGGAGGAAGTAGAATAAGATGTAAACGAACGAATCGGGCCACATGGACATCTAAGTATGGTCTGGTCAGCGCAGGATTACATGAAATTCGCGGCAACGCTGACGCATAATACTATGGCCAAAGCGCAAAGGCTGCTCTATTGTCAGTAACATGCAGGCTCGGGAGTTTCTGAAGCTTACCTAGTCAAAAGGCCGGTATTAATCGTAAATAAAACCTGTCAACACCATCGTTTTTGAAAAAAAAGTGATCACATCGAATGAATACTTGCCAGCTTGCTGATTATCGTATCAGATCTGATTGAAAAATGTTTAGAATGCAATAGCAAGCGTCTTACATAAAATACCTACCTTTGGAAGCCGGTCCGCGATGTATAGAGCATAGAACACAGCAAAGCAGCAATGAAGGCATTCCCTACTGCATGAAGCAAGATGCCCGCTTTCGAAAAAGCCTAAATACGTGAATTAGTAGAACCGTTACAAAGTCCTAGGCCCATTCAAGTTCCACTTGCCCGAAACGCAGAAAACTGGGCATACTTCTTGACATGCAGACTAGCATGTGTGAGCAGAGCTCCAGTGAAGAGCAGGTCCAAAATAGAACGTACGCTTTGGAAGCAAAGACTACAGTTTCACTTGTATGAATCACATCTATGGTGGAAAAAGATAACTGTTACTCACCAGTGGACAAAACTGTAGGCAGCCCGAAATCACTGACTACGCGATGGGCTCCAAGCGAGATGACTTACTAAATCCTGAGATGACAAATACAAGCTAAGAGATGAAGACAAACCAGCCCTCAGGTCGCCTGGGTCAAGTCATGGATATATAACTTACAGCCGAGCCAGTGGCAAGCCAGTTCCGATTGCTGACTATGACAATAAATTGAATCACAGAGTATGATCGACCAAGGGCAGTGCGTACGCTGGTAGATGCGCAATGCTAGGAAACATAGAGAAAATAGTGCAATTAATGTCTGGAATGGATGGAACGTTAGCGATACGGCAAACCGGTAGAGACAAACAGATAATATACATTGAAATGGATTGCGACCTAAATCGGTGGATCAACTGAAAGCCATCACAACGAAGGAGAAATGTGGCGTACGACCAAGCTCCTGACGAAGGAGTGAATACAAAGACATCTTGAATGACATTAGTACGCTCACCGTTGAATATTGTCAAGCTCCTCAAACACCCCGAAGTTGGAGATGAGATATTTATAAACTACGAGTACGAATTTACATACGATAATGTCGATGATCAGATGATTACACTTGCCTGCATGCGAAATCAACGCCTGATGAGAGGTGTCGAAGAAAAAAACAGCGGCAGCCTAGAATACGAGATTAGAGAAATGGTCGAGCGGATTCATAATAACTGACTATAAGCTTGGTGTGCCACGGGTCCGAAGGATAGTGAGTAAAGTAGTACCAAGCCTGGATACCGGTGACTGATGTTTTCTGGTTTAATAGGCTTAAAAAATGAGGGTATTGACGCACATCCATATAATCTTTGGGGTGCATTGATGAGCGCCCGTCTGCATACCGTTTATATCACGAACACCCACATTGCCGCCAAGATAACGCCGATCAACATAGCGCCATAACTAAGGCTCCCGGCGCACGGTTAAATTAGGACACGAGGCAGGGCAGGAAGGGACATACGTTTTATCTAAGGTTCCCATTTGTGTAGTGCAGTGATAGCAGCGTAAGAGAGCGTGGAACATCCAACCGATCCACGATGCAACCGAAGAAGTCTGTATTTGTGGCCCAAGGCCAGAAACGCGACCTTGTCAGGTTTTAACGTCAGTGGAGCTCCATTGCGTCAGTATCCTCAACTGAGATTTCATTCATGCTGCAACGTGTCACTAGCTTTGCCACTGGCAGTCCGGAGGCTGAGCAAGGTTCATTTTTCCTCCGTACTACTGTTGTTGATAAGCGACCTTTGGTCTACACTGGCATAACCTGTGCCTCGGATCAGTTTTCAATACAGGTATACGGTGATGCACAGGCGTGAGCAGATGGGACCGTGCCGAACTAGAAAATCTGATGAAAGAGCTGGAGATACAATTCGGACACATGTCGGGAACCTAGTGTTTCATTGGTCACAACACGACGCGATTGCTCTTGATGCTGGGCGCTAACACGCGGGGAATGAAAAAGCACATCATACAAAGGGTCCATGTTTCAGAGCGGAGGATTCAGCAGGATGGTCAAGTCCGAGTTGCTATGGTCCCAATCACCATGCAGCGAAACTGCCAGTGACAGATCATCGTAAGAGCCCTGTTTCCAAATCTACTGGATCACGTCGCGGGTTGCCAATGTATTTTGTGGACAGGTGTCATCAACCTTGCAAATAGTGAGTACGATCACAGCGGCAGCTCCGAGAATGGGAGGGCGTATTATGCGCGACCATGACGCTGACCTAGTATGACAGACACAATGGCACCAACAAGAAGAGGGTCATCGCACGTACAACATGCCACGCCTGCCAGTGGTTTGATGGGTCACTCTCAGGCTACGGCCCGTTTATCATGCAGACTGAGAAACACTGAAGTAATCGACGCCAAACGCGCCACGATGTCGTCGATCGGAGTAGCCTGTGCTTCAAGTTGGTCCAAGTCTGTTAGCGTGAGAACTCGAATCCCTTGCCCCCGCAGCATGATCCCACAGGCGGTCATCTGGAAGTCAAGCTCCTTCAAGGCGCGCGCATCATTTTCGGAGTACCGGGCTTGGGAAATAATTGGGAGCCGTGCAGGAAAAAGGTCTCTCATGCATTCCAGGTTCGTACACTCAGATGCAAATTCAATGGCACTGTTAAGTCAACTTGCAGGCGGTTCTCTGCTTCAACGACGCTTGCCCATGAAAACACATTCATATCGCCACGCATGTACATATCACGTGCTCGGTCATTCCAAGCCGTAATTTATCCGTCGATTTGGTGGCATTCCAACACTCATTTTGTCTGCTCATTGCTGATGTGCGATCGGTAACCAGACTTTTGCAGAGTTAACTGAAGTCGTACATCGCAAATTGGTCTTGACCCTGTTCGGCGTTCACTATATGACAAGAAACCCGTAACTTAGCTTGAAGTTAGTTTTAATTCTGGACTCGGATGCTCGGGACATCGTTTCATCTGATCAGAAGTTCTGTTCAGAATTCCGCCTCCACGGCGCCTCTCCAGTTACCATAAGGTATCATATCGTAAGTCTACAAGTACGCGGGTATGATTTCACTGATTGTCCTTCTTTCGGGGGACAACTGGTCTTGCGCGCTAACGCAACTATCGAGTGGTATCAACTCTTCTTTTTCGATGACCCCGACGTTCAATCTATTGAATTGGGATAATTCACATTGATGGCCACCAATGCTTGGTGTCAATGTCTATGTCGGCATCATATTCCACTTGAGGTCATCTGAAGACTATTTCATTCGACGGATGTTTCGTCCCAGGAGGTTGGTCATCGATCCGAGCCATTCGCTTATCGTCGGTCGCCCATCCAGGGAGCATCCGTAGGCTCAGATGCACAATGATGTTGATCGATGTATTACTCTCATTGTCATCATGGTTCGGGGTATGCGTACCCTGCACACGTGGTTATCGTCGTGTTCAATTGAAAAAGTCGCGCAAGGTACTGATTGTCAAATTTATTCCGTTAGGCGGCTGACGGGCTGGTAGCTTCATAGCTCCCTTTCGCCCAAGCACTACCACGAAATCAGCGATTTCCAACCAACCGGATGTAAATGTACATATTAACGCTGCAGTTCGTCTGGCCTATAGTTCAAATCGGTCAACTCTTTCTGAAGGCTCCACTTCATGTCGAGGCGTGGATGGCATAAACCCCATATCGATCCGATGCAAGTCATCCCATTTCACTGTGATTATGATTTTGACGTTCTTCAAGGCGCGAGCGCGTCTTTCTAGCCCAATTTTCAACGATCTTCGCGCGAGGCTGACAATTGCACTTCTACCCACGTCAGCCTAATCTGAAGTGAGGCTGGCAGACAAAAGTTATATAAACCCTCAATTTTTCGCCCTAAATCCCAGAGTTCTGTTTCGATTGAATATCATGTCTCCTGTCGCTGCTGCTTTGACGCTCTCCCGCGTTGCTCCCTCTATCTCCCCTGATCCAGGCCCAGGCGGGCTGTCTGCCTCGATGACGCCCATCCACTTCTTTGGTACCGGTGGCCTATTGTTCGCAGTTGTCGCGGTTGTTTCCGTCGCGGCGTACCTTCATCGTGGGCGAGGAACAGCCAATGCGTCCCCCACGAACAACGGTTGGACTTCCTTGAGCACCTTCCTCTCGTCGTTGCGTCTGCGTGGCCCCGCAGCCGGTGCCGGTGCAACAGCCGGTACGGACTGGCCTGTCGATCTTGAGGTTGGCTCTGAGGTGAGTTGTATTCCTGTGTATGTTGTTCGATGGGGCTGACAACGATAACCAGCACGTGAGCATGGTGTATGCGAGGTTCTTCCATCCGACATCTTGGAACGTGAGTATACTGGATATAACTCGCGTCGGATGCTCTGACAGTGATTCAAGCTCGTCGAGTGTCATCCTGGGACGCCGTCTACCCCTACAATCTGCGTGGAAGTGGAAGCAGACTGCATTCCCGCATCCGTTCCTGCGCCACCTGGCAGTAACTCGTTCTTGGATATGGATAGCGAGCAGAAAGGGGAGAAGGATGGAGACGATGGGCTGAAGAGCGCACGTAAGATACGTGACCGAGATGCAAGGGCCAAGGCCGCTTCACCCTACGATATGAGCTCGGCGACGACTGTCGATTTCAGCAGCAAGATCATCGGGACAACTGTTCGTCAGGGCGTGTTCCTTTCCGTGCCCGGGGAAGAAGAGCTTGTCGCGGAGGATCCTGCCTCCGAGACTTTATCCTCTGATTCCTCTCTCGATTCCGAGCTGGATTTTGACTGTTCACCCTACGATGGCATCGCGACGATCCCAGAGCCCTTGGAAGGCTTACCGCGCACCGGGACACGTCGGTATGGAATGGTGAATATGGCTTACTTTGCGCAGAGTCTGAAGGATACGATTCTCGACGAAGACCACGCCTTGGCATACCTCGCGCGGAGTCTCGAGGATATGTTTCCCGACGAGGGCTACCCCTTGGTTGCCACAATTTCCCGCGGAACGGGCTTGGCGGACATTACAGATTGTCGGGATATGGACCTGGCCCCGCAGTTGCTCGAGCATGAGACGCCGGTTATCGATAATGGCGCTTGTACTCATGAAGGCCGCGGTGGTTCAGTCGAGCAATTCCGCGAGCCCCTGGAGAACTTCGAGCCCGTGGACGATGATCCCAGGACCGAGAACGACGATATCAGTACTCGCCAGAGCAGCAACGACGATGAGCGGGCGAATTTAGAGCTCGCCGACACTGATGAAGTTCTCGAGATGATGCGTCAAATCCTCGCTGAACTCCGTGATCCTAACCTGGACTGCACTCCTCGAGCCCTCTGCGATGACAGCGATTTCGAGTATCACTCGGAGGATGAGTACGACGATGAGGATGTTTGGGCAGTTTCGCGGGACCCACTGGCGGCTTCTCCCGTTTCTACGCCCCAGGGGAACTCCTTCGAGAGTTCGATCTACTGCCGGGTCCTGACCCCACCCCGGAAGACTCCTACGTATCCGGAAGGGACTCGACCTCTCAACGTTCGCAAGGCTCACAAGCCAACGCCAGGACTGCTGTTGTCCAATCAAGGAACGCTCGTTGTGTCGCCCTGGCAGTGGGCAACTTCGCTTCACTCTACATGCTGCATTTCTCGGGATGGCTGCTGTGCGGAGGGTCCGATCTACCCTTCGACTCCATCGCTGAAGACGAGCATGTATCCGAGAGGCGTATTCGAGGCTCGCAAAGCTCACAAGCGATCGCCAGCGCCCCCGTGGCTCGGGGAGGACATACCTGCCACATTGTCCAGGCCCTCGGACTCGCCTTGCTGGGATCTTGTTCACGCTGGTGGGCAGGGTTTCTTGGTGCTATGCGGCCCGCGGTTTTCTCCGCGTCCCCTTTGAGGCACCCTCATCAGAACCATCACCATCACTTTCCAACTATCGTCACTCTTTTGAATCCCCATCCAACCATGAGAAAATACAGGTGTGTTTTGCATTAATTTACCTGTGCTTACGACTCTAATCCCAGTATCCAAAGCCCATTCCAACTATTGTCACTCCTTCATCAGTACCCAGGAACGTTTTTCTTCCTCGCGTAGTATTATTTCGAGTCCTGATCCCCGTTGCAGAACTAGTTTGCGTTTTTCGTCTCCGCTCCAAAGTCTCTGCGAACGCTTTGGTTCAACAAACATTGACCTGAGCTTGAATGATAGCTTTCATTACAGGCCGTCTCCGGAACAGGATTGGAGCTTTCTGTTTGCCTGACGGAGCGCCATGACGAAGATAATGTTCCACTACGCGCAGATGCGATGCGATGGACCTGGCGACGCGATTCTGCGGAGGTTATCCCACACTAGTGGCCACATCACATCCTGACAGCCTCGCGCTTACACAAGCAAATCGAACAAATGCGATCCGCGATGCCGACGCTGCCAATCCCTCGGGTACTTCGAGCCCCTGGTCGACGTGTTCACTGGTAGTTCCCGTCAAGCACGCGCGAGTACTGCAGCATAGGGACCCACCCTGTCATTGGCCATGGATATAACCCGTTGTGGAGCCGCACGATCACCGCCACCGTCCTGAACCTCTCTTCGGGCGCCTTCATCACAAGATGATCAACGAAGCCTACTAGGTGCAGCTTGCTCCGGTCAACTTGCCTTTTCAGGCGTGACGCCGACGTACGCGCGAGGTTACAATCAATGTGTGATGGTTCTAGCCGTTGGACCTTATGATGCCTCCGACAATGCGTGTTTTGTTCCGAAGGGCCGTATGAATCGTCAACGCTTTAGTGGCTGGACGAGTAGGCGCACGTCGAACCTCTCGCTGGATCCGCTCCATTGTTCCGATTGAGGTAGAAGTTCAGACTGAAAGGGATATGCCCTTTCTTGCTGCATGGCCGCCATGTTTCTTGTGCTGACTTTGCCGACTCAGAAACGCTGAAATCGCCAAGACACAGCGCTCCAACTAGCTTCCGACACAACGCCCGCTTCCAACTACCAACACTCTTTTCCCGCAATCCCTCCCTCCGCTCCATCGGTATGAGTTCTATCATTTACGTATTCAACCGTTCTAATAGCCCGCAGTCTTCAGAAGAATCCCCCTTGCACAGTTCCGTTTGCACAAGTTTATTATCTCCCAGTGTCTGTTCCTCCTTGCACGTTGTGCGTTCCAAATTTTCTCCGTCATTGGCCGTTCTCTTGACCTCACACACCCAGTCTCTATCAGTATCTCTAGTTCGGCTATCTCCCAGTGTTTTTTTTTTTGCACGTTGTACGTTCTAATTTTCTACCGCGGTCACTGATCATTCTCTTGACCTCACGTGCCTTGCCTTTATCAGTACCTTTGCTTCGATTGTCTTGTGGTCTGCGTCAGGCATGGAACCCCTTCCTTTGTCACTGCCTGTGTCAAACCAAGTCACTTAGCTTCATGCGATATGTTATCGCCAGTTTGGATTTGGTGTGTAGTTCCGCCTACTGGTTTAATAGGCATCCTGACGTAGCTAAGAGTAGCATCAGTATGGTCTCGGCCCGAAAATTCAAGACACAGCCATTGGATGACATTCATAGACTCAACGCTTTCCTCTACGACACTTCAAACTGGCTCACCCTGATCCGAACTCGGACTGCCCAGCCGTCTGCTCACCCCATTCCTCGTTCTCACCGCCTCACCGGACGCATTTCGTGATTTAACGCCCTTTTCCGATTGTGGCGGAAATCTCAATCTGTGCCCGACGTCCTCCCCCCCTTTTTTCAGAGTGGCTCCTGAGCAGTGTGTTGTTCGTCTTCTCGAGTTTGGATCTCGGTCGTGCATGCCCTCGCTTTCCTTTGGTTACCCCGCTTCTAGCCTTTGGATTCGAACCCTCACATTGTTCTTCCTGCTCTTCCCCCTTCCTGCTGAACGAAGGAGGTGATCTGGCGATATCTAGTCAAATACGCAGTCACCTCGGAAGACTTTCTGAAGGGCACGAACACTGGTAGGGCAAAGTTGGCATGCACACGAACCCAGTTTTGGAGTGGAGTGGTCTGTTTACGCGTGCAGCATCTGACGTCTGCGTGTCCTTTCGATAGCTGGAGTTGTACCAAAACCCAGAGAAAATATATATAATTTATGAGCTGTGACAATGGTGGCATCGAGATGGCCAGTTCATTATAGGCGGTTTCCACATGTCAACATGTCCCCCGACGCAACGACGCAACGGGGAAACGAGCCCGGCTATCGGTCGCCGCTCGATCTCGATCAACCCGTGTAGGGCAGGATGATGAAGCATGAATCCTATCAGAGCATAGTCATAAGTATGTACTTGGAAAGTAACAGCATCGTGAATCCGCAATAAGAACCCTGACAGGAGTATTTTGAAGCATGGTCAGCGATAACCCCAAAGAGCTTGTGAATCGAAACGAATGAGGAATTCGAAATGCATGTGCAAGGGAAAAAAAGAGGCCTTCCGTTAAGCACCACTGGCGGCGATCAGTTCATCTAGTTTCTTGTCATCCATGCCCGGGTATCTAGCCACAAGCCTGCATTTGAATGGAAGAGGATGTCTGCAAGATAAATCAGGATTGTGCACAATACAAGCATCCGTCCTGTAACACGCACACCGCGAGCCCGTTCGAAAACTTGGCTTCCACCGGCATCTCCACCCCATTCTCGTTCACAGGCTTCAATACCTTGAATACTGCCAACACCTTGGCAATCACGTTCCACACCGAAGCGTCTGCGAGGTATCTCCCGGGGCAGATCCGACGACCGAAGCCGAACGCGATGTGTTCGGTATCGTTTGGTTTCAGAGAACCGTCTTTGTTGAGGAATCGCTCGGGCATGAATATGTGAGGGTTTGGATATCTTGACTCATCATGTGCCATTGACCTACGCAGTGGAATTCCAGTCACTGTGTGGTGAAAGATAACGAAGGAGAGGTACCAAAGGTTTGTTAGGATGAGAGCACCTAGTTGCCCGGGGTCAATGGTTACATATATTCGGAGCAATTAAATCACCTTTTGGGATATGAAATCCACAATACACATCGTCATCCACGGTAGCATGCGGGACCGCTACGACAATTGGCCACAATGTCTAGCCAGAACATGAGATACTCACAAAGAGGTGTGACAGGATTGTATCGAAGTGTTTCCCAAAGAATGGCATCTAGAAAAGGCAGTAACGGTCGGTCATCCGCGGTCGGTAATCTTTCCCTGCCCAACACGGTGTCGATCTGTTCGTGTGCTTTTTCCTGTATTTCTGGATTCAAGACCATCATAAGGAAGAAGGTCATCAACACAGAATGTGACTATTCCGTATTGTTAACAGCATCTTAAGACGAGATACGTTGAATCGCTTACAGTTTCTGACGCAGCTAACGGGTTGGATGAGAATCATGTTCAGAGTAGTATTTGAGCGGTATACCCAAAAACGCGGTCCCACATGCGTCCCTAAGGACTTCCACCCAAGATTCTTCAGGAACAGTTTGATCTCTTGCGTGGCACATGGCATCGTTGAACATTGATGGTTCAACACGACCACTGGCCTTGGATGTGTCATTTTAGCAGCGCACATGACGAATAATAGAACTGGTCCTGACTGCGTTTTGGAGAGAATGCTTAAATGGTTGTTCGAGGTACAGTTTTGAAAAGGCGGACGCAGTCTCCATATCCTTCTTGAATGACATGCCCGGAAACCAGGAGGGGAGACGAAGAACTTCCACCACAATCGCCTCAGGACACAGATCGAATGTGACTTTGAACCAACTTACACAGAGGAAAGGCACCAGCAAGGACGGCAATGTCGAATCGGAAAGCTGGCAAAGTGATGTCCAACAACCTTGCCAGCATGACAAGTAGTTCGTCTTTTCGAGAAGATGGTTCATAGTTATACACGCTGTTGAGGACCATCGCCGCCGTATACCTTGATAAACATCAGCCAAGTTTGTGGTATCATCACTTCTGCGTACTCACTCAAAGACATGCTCGTCAAGATGCTCAGAGTCATGAAGTAGCCGCCGGAGAAAATGGCACGCCCTGCGATGTTGTGCTGGGAGAAACCTCGGCACCTGATTAACCCGGAAAGCCTGGTGGAAAAATCGTCTGTGTAGTCGCCACCGATCACCATATGGCAGCGAACCACAATTGAACATTTGTCCACACCTTGGAGCACATAGTGGGGATTAGTCATACACTAATGAACGAAGAGCTTACATGTCAACTGTAACGAAGTATGGACGGTCTGAATAATTCCTAGACCGCTTCTCAAGCAGGTCTTTTGCGATCTTTTCTGAGTTGATGATGATGATATCATGTCCCAACAGTCGCGAATATATAATATCACCTACAGAATAACTTGGAGAAGCATGAAACGGATATAAACATAACCGACCGTAGCGTTTGGCCCACTCGGCGTATGTTTTCCACGGTGCCTCCGAGTCGATACCAAACACGGTCCCAATCCATGGTAACCCAGGAGGTCCAGGAGGCAGAGGGCAAGGAGTTTGGCTCCTAAGGGCGCGTTGACCGATTTGGAAGAGCGCTACAGCGCCGAGAATGACAGCGGCAGCGGTCGTGGGCCAGCCGAACATGGGAAAGAAACTCCCGGAATAGACGCCCGGCCTTCCGGCCTGCTGTATTCACGTGACCTACGATAATGTAACTTCACAAATTGGACGAGTCTACTTCATACTACTACGTTCTCGATGGCAACAAACACCTCACAGGCAACCAGGGAAGCCCTCCCACCGTCCGTGTTTACACTGCCGCAGACTGCTCAGCTCGAAGCCCTCTACACGATCATTAGGGACAAAGCGACCAGCCGTGGGGACTTTCTCTTTTATTCAGATCGAATCATCCGCTTGCTCGTGGAAGAGGGCCTGAACCACTTGCCTGTCGTGCCAAAGACGGTGGAGACGCCCACCGTATGTAAAACTGTCACCGTGTTGATTTGGCAGGATTGCGATCTAATTTTAGTGGCCATCGTTTTTTGTCCTGCACATGTAGGGATCCAAGTACGCGGGGGTGGGGTTCGAGGGGAAAATCTGTGGTGTTTCCATATTGCGTGCTGGAGAGGTATGCATGCCATTGCTTGCCTTTCGTTATCTCACATGTTGCTGGTTAGGCTATGGAGGCAGGCTTGCGCGAGGTATGCCGGAGTGTCCGCATCGGTAAGATTCTCATTCAAAGGGTGCTTCATATTTTATTCCTCTCAGAGAAGTACTGACGACACTTAATCAGGACGAGGAGACCGCACTCCCAAAATTGTTTTACTCGAAAGTAAGGCCATTTCCGACCTCCAATCCATTAATTATTCAAGACGGGTCCAATACAGCTCCCAGAGGACATCTCGTCGCGATATGTTCTCCTTCTGGACCCCATGCTTGGTGTGTGTACCTCTGAAAGCGACCGCCATGCTTTATTCTGACTCTGAATTAGCGACTGGAGGATCTGCCATAAAAGCGGTTGAAGTTTTGAAACAGCATGGCGTTCCGGAAGACCGCATAATTTTCATTAACCTGGTATTCATCTTTTACTTGATTTGAGGCATTTGGGACCTATTGACGTTCCTCGAGATCGCAGCACCAGAAGGTTTACAGGCATTCTGCACCAGGTTTCCTGCATTACGCGTGGTACGGTCGTTATTTCCTTCAGTCACAGGAAAGCATTCACATCAGGCGCGAAGATTACGGGTTGGATTGACCAAGGTCTCAACGAAAAGGCATACATCATACCGGGTCTCGGAGATTTCGGCGAGAGACGGTATGCATGGCCACATTATTCTCTCGAATGTGATTCGCTTACGTGAAAGTGCGCAGATACTGCGAGTGATAACCCAGCGATAGCTCTCCTAACCCGCTCCTACAGTAGATGGCATGATAAGCGCTCTCTTTGTCCATGTTTCACATGGAGGGTCCAGATATGCTACAATGGTAATCTATATTACAATGGGCAGGTCCTTATCATTGGTCTCAAACTCTCAGAGTGTCCGATACGTGCTTCAATAACCATCCACTGATGGCATCTGCAGATTACATCGGGATGGACAACCGTGAACTTAAACGAATTGACGAGCCCACCTTTTCCCAGTACATATGGCCCGAAACGGTACAGAATCACAAGCGACCGCAGGAATAATGCTTCTGGTGGCAATAGTACCGTACTGAGGTTCAAAACCAGGGCTTCGACGGCTGCAGGATAAAGCTCCGCAGCATCGCCTGCAAAGTATACCGTCAGACCCTGTGGAACCATGTTGCTACGAGTTTCATTTACCGATGAGTACCCCGACATCACGAAGAAAAAGCTTGATATGTGTAAGAGAGTGCTCAATTGACTCTCGTTCCATATCACGCCTCGCAAAACGGACAACGAGTCGCTGTAAACGGTCGAGGGCTTCGGACACACGCTTCACTCGGTCAGCGTGTCCCGGGGCGGTCTCCGGCATTGGGAAGTGCGCACGAAAGTCATCGCGTGCGGTTGCAACAAGCTTGGCCACAATTTGAAGATATGGGATGAACGGTGCGATATTTGGGGGAGATCTACCGATGTCGGGCGACTCGGCGGACTCGAGTATGTCGTGAAATATTATTCCCAGGGCGACGGAGCTGTTGATCATGGTCTCAAATGATCGAATGATTTGCGTGGCCTCCTCGGAGAGAACGTCGAGGCGTTGCTGAAGTCGTTCACCCATGGAGCAGGTTGACACTTCGTTGTTGGATTGGGCCTCATCCGAGTTCACTTCCAAGGGGATGGCAAACGACGGCTCTGTATGCCACGTCAACTACCACAGACCAGATGCTTCTCAGACGAGAAAGGGAACGCACCTTGAATCTCATCTGCGAGCAAAGTCATACACAATTCTTAGATGGAATCTGTCAACTGAACCATCATCTCGCACCCAAGAGGCACGCCCATTCATCATCTAAGTTTAGAAATCAGTTGCATCCACTATGGACACCTTGTAGTGAGACGAACGCATGTCAGAGGCTCCTTTGTTACGCTCGGCATTGCGACTGTGTGCACGCGTGGGATGGTGAAAAGAGGTGAAAATGATCAAAACTAGAATAAAAAGGTATGATCGCATCTTGAGTGGATGTGTGAGGAACGAGATGGTACACAGACTCACCAAGCGTTATATATGGCCGGTATGGCTCCACTCCAGAGTAGGCAGACAGCCTGGTGTGCGTGTGGCGTGATCGACCGACATCATGGGAGGCGTGCCAACGCCACACAAATTGCTGGCTTTTTACATATCAATGGAAGCCTGCCAGACCCAGCCATCCAATTGGAAAGGGGATCATGCATCAGAATCTGGGGATGATTAATCTCCGCATGGAGTGCCAATCACCACCATCGTGTCCACTGCTTCAGTCCGTCGGGCAGCGGCGTATGGCAGGGTTATTTTGGACTTAGCGCTGCCAAGGTCCAGCTCCAACACCACTCCATAGACTCTCAATACCGCTCTTGGAGCTGGGACATCCGAATCTAGCCGTATGGTGTTCAAAGACCAGCACTGGCTCAGCTTTGGAGAAAACGGGGATATCCGGAGTAGCAGTGGGCGCGAACTGGACCTACGTGGCCGGAGACATCCACTTGGACCAGTGCGACAGAAATACAACCAAGCTGCCGCTGGGATCAGAAACCGAAAAAAGAGAAGTACAACCTGTGATTGAAATAGTGTTGAGCGACGACGTTGAAGCCGTGGTGGGAGGCTCCAAGTTCCTGGCAAATATTGGATTTTTGGTCCGACTCGCGCTTTGCAGCGTGCCTAAGCTTCTTTCGTCGAATGTCTAGGTTCATCTCTTCCGTCACGCGGACACGGCCCATATGTGCAGCTCGAACGACCTCATTGTCGTCGCTGGCAACGTCAACTACGCCGATCCGTAGGAGGTACACCCAGGCTCGCCAGACAACTTCTACTGGTGCTCGGGACCGGTCTACCGTTGGGGTGCGTGCCTACTCGTCCAGGGGCAAAAAGCTCGACCTCATGGAATGGTTTGGTCTTGCAGGTGTTCACGCCCGCCGCCGCAGCTTTGTTCGTGGCAACCGGCGTCGGCCTATTCTATTACTTCCAATACGAGAAGCGGAAACTACAGGAAAGAAAAGGTTTGTCCGAGACATGATCCAGCATATACGCCGAACCGGCTTTGAACGCTGCATTCACATAGAAAAGGAACTCGAGTCCCGATCGGTGGGACGACCCCATGTTGGTGGCCCATTCATGCTCACGACACATGAGGGCAAACCCTTTTCACATCAAGACCTGTTGGGAAAATGGAGTTTCGTCTACTTCGGATTTATCAACTGCCCTGACATTTGTCCCACTGAACTCGACAAGGTCGGGCAATTCCTCGTGTCACTGGGTTCGTCATTTCAAGTCCTGGGGATTCCACGGGCTTGTGCTCACTTTGACCCCAGAGTCAGAATATGGGCAGGTTTTTCAGCCCCTCTTCATTTCGGTCGACCCGGCTCGTGACGGTACCACCCGAATGAAGAAGTATCTCGCTGACTTTCACCCCCGGATCGTCGGCTTGACGGGCGACTACCTCTCCACTAAGTCGATCTGCAAAGCCTACCGTGTCTATTTCTCTACACCGCCCAATGCTGACCCCAAGGGCGACTACCTTGTTGACCACTCAATATACATCTACTTCATGGATCCAGACGGCAAGTTTGTTGAGGCATTTGGGCAGAACAGCACAGCCGAGGAAATAGCAGAGAGGGTCAAGAGAGAGATGAGCGAGTGGGAAAAACAAGCAGGTAGTAGGGCCTGATTCGGGCACTCGACTTCTCCTGACACTAGAGTATCCTACTTACCATTCATGTAATCGCATTTGCTCACCACTCACAAAGTGCATGCCACTCAAGTTGCACTTATGATCTATACAGACTGTCTGGTATTAGCCAGGGCGAATGTTCTATTCCTCCAGCTCCTCTGCTTGCTGTGTTCTCAGTTTCGACATCTTCCTCATCCGACGCATCATGCTTCATAAAGGGAGCGCATTAGATGAAGACCGGCCCTCCGGAAGGAGACCAGATACTTACTCGTTATATTGGCACCTGCGGACAAATGTCAATTTCCCGCACACAACGGAGGAAATGATGGAGAAACTCACTTTTCATACCCGTGCCTCTCATTCTCGCACTCCCAGGGAAGGTAAAAGTTCTTTCTCCGGCATGCGTTTAGTGGTATCAACAACCTGAGCTCATCCCAAACACCAGTTAGTCTGTAGCTCCCAAGCGCATATATCGTCTGGGACACGTACGCAGAACACTGGTCCCGCCATGCGACGGGAACCCTTGTAGCCTTGAGCTCCTCCTGGGACGCGGTATGTGCGGACACCATCCTGACTTTCGAGCGACCGCGAGAGCCAAGTACAGAAAATGTGGCTGTGTTCCATCCGAGTTACGACCGTCTGTTCCGAGTCTGGGTGAAGTTATTCTCGTCTGATTTTTCTATTACTCGAAAAAAAAATACTATGCCTAAACTCTGTATCAGGTCTACATACCGTCCAATACATTGAGAAAAAAATAACCAACACCAGCGAGCCAGGAAGTACCATCTTGTGTCTCTGCGAGTAAAACGTAAGACAAAAACATAGTACGCAATAGCTTGGCCTGAGCACTACGACCCTGGTAATGTACATAATACAAATGTGTCGAGTTTTGCTTCGGCTTGATTTGTTTGAGCCAACGGTGTGTCAATATTATGATCATTATAATCCGATAATTGGCCTGACAAAAGTGACTTACCGCTTGGTTTTGCTGCCAATAGGGGATCTACTAGTTGAAGTTGAAGTGGCCTTCCCTGGCAAGTCACGAGGGGATAAAAACTCGAGGGTATTAGTACAACATAATAAGGCTATGAGATCATCTAGACAATGCAATACCTTTATTTTTGGGCGATCAGTCAACGGGCCATCATCTTCGACAGCTTACAGGCGTTTCTAGGGTAGATGTCTAAGCCAGACTTCCATGTTCCTGCGTACCATTGGGTGCCAAATCATAAATCCCCGGAAACGGACTGTGGTTACATCCAGCATAACGCGTTGCATCATTCTGGACCTCACAATAGTTTGGTTGTCGTAACTATGTGCTTGCCGAAGACAGGCGGTGACGTCGAGCTTTTTGCAATACGGCAAACACGAAAGTCTCCGCGTTCTCGTGGGCGGACGGCGCTTTGACAGGCATCAGTTTTGCGAAGGCAAAGATTCATACTGTGACGTGTGCCACGTATCCCGGGGTACTTATAAGGAGGATGGCCGCGTACTAACATAAGAGACGACCACGTACTACTAGTATAGTAAGGCAAGCATGGTCGAAGGGGTACTACGTTTTGTGCGTATCAACTTGAACAAGGCCTATGATAGCAATGCATCAGCGCGTTAGCCCGCAGATATTGACCGACTGGCCCAAAGTTTCATATTACCATTCGCCCAACTTTGCCGCATCTGCGATCCTGGCATGTCACATTTGTATTGAAGCTACGGGTCGGGTTTCGGAACTTGAACTAAAGGGTCCTCGGACTCCGCGTTTCTGGCACGAACAAGTACTGCCCCAAATGCCAGGTGCCCAATTTCCAGTTCTCACGATATTCAATGACTCGACGACAAGTGCCGTCGTAGTATAGTCCATCTCGGAGCGTAGTGTTCCTTGTATCGCGGGCGATGTCACCCTGGTAACAGAAACTCTTGTATTTCATTCCCTGCTAGGCTGTCATACTGTATGTTTGGGAATGGAGTATTCTTCATGTATGGTGACTCACGTTAGTGAACTCTCGTCGCTAACCTTTGACTCCAGAGCACCAGGACTCTCAGGCTAGCTTGACAAGGATGGGATGCCACAAACGAAACTTTCACGGTCTGCTGGGGGCGTCGTCTAAGACGGTCTATCAAGGCAAAACCCGAACATGGGGTTTCAAGGTCGCTTATGGAAGAGTGGCAGTGACTCGGAGTCGCATGTAGATTAATGTGAAGCCTGTTCCAGGTAAGAGATAATATTGGCGAAGCGTCCGAGTTGCATGGCGAGATGACAATTGGAATGCTGTGAGTCGTGCATCATTCATCATGCATCACGCGTGATGGCTGGCCGCCACCTCTTTGAAGTGATCATCAGTGCGCTGTGGCGATCGCCACTGCTGACGAAACATTGGCCCCGAGTGCCAGACCTCCAACGACCCGTAACATAGACGGCATCGGACAGATGTAAACGGGCAAACCATGTTGCAAAAATAATAAATTCGGCAACAATGCAGACAGCTCGTTACCATCTACCATGCCAATCCGGAGCCTCGTGACAAGGGAATGAAACCTCAGTTGACAGACGCAAAGCGTTCGGCTGTTGAATAAGCTGCTTCAACGCGCCCTGGTATAAATCCGTTCGTCAAACAACCTGGCGTATTAGCCCGAACGCCTTCGTTCTGTTCTCTGCCGCATTTAGCACTCTACCTTTTCACCAATGGTAGATCTTAATCAAACGTGCTTTATTTTGGTTCTCGTCGCTCTTTGGATCCCTTCTGATGTTATCTTCCACGTCCCTTAGATTTGGTTGTCTCTTGATCGGAGTTATCTTAGCAGCAAGGTAAGTGCATCTGCATCACATACTATTGATTGATAGTGATAAATGATCTCCATAGTTTATATGGATGTGCGTGCTTTCTGGTCGTCATTCCGTACTACTGAACCAGAGAAACAAGTCACTTGTATGCAGGCCTGGTACTACTACACGCGCTACCCCTTCGACTGGTGGTACAATAAGCTCATAGTTGGTTGTCACTGTTTTCTGGTTCCATTCTGACGTCGTTCCTCAGTCAATTGCTGCTTTCGTCTCTGAGACTGTACACCAGATTCTAATTTCGCATGCAGGCATGTAGGATAATCACTTCCGCAATATATGTGTACTTATTCATCCGACCTTAGTTTATACATATCTTATCACTGAATTTGGAGTGGATGATGCACTCACAGGGGCTATATGGCGAGTAGACGTGAATTCTTGTTCCCAGTATCTATGTTTATTCCCTGCAAGGAGTTTGGGGGTATGTTACGGCCTACCCCTCGCTGTACATCATTCATCGAAAATAAAATGATCCAGGTCTCGATCTATTTCAATGTACGCAGTACCTTGAGAAAAGTTATCTGATGTAACATGCACACTAGGCATTCACTAGGTTATTTGTGCAGTACTTTCTAGCAATGCGCCTTTACAAGCGTGAGTTCTACTTTAGTTGTCTCCATCATTCGAGGTCGGTCATGGCGTCCCTTCAGTCAGCAATCGGAATTTGGTTGCCACTTGTCCAGTCGTGAGTTGAGTATGGCTCAGATCAGGCGGGTCTTGCTTCACTTCCTTGCTCCTCGTAGGCGATGTTTGTCGTTGGCGAGCTCGGTGAGTTACATGTCTTGGGTGACGTTTGCCAGCGTTGATGTTGTACGGTCACAGTCACTTCCATGGGTGTGTGCCGGACGGCCTTTGTCTGTGAACATCATCGACACTAACGGCATCCCATAGTCTATGCTACCAGGGCGTACGTATCTCTTTTATATCTACTTTTTATCCTGACCTTCCTTCCTTCTTAGTTTTCATTTTCACACATTCTTGAAAATTGCTACCCTGAGGGTAAGATAACTTAAACCGGCCCTATTACCAGTCGCTGATGTCAACTAATTCAGCATCTAGTAATCGCAATCAGTGCGGTTCGCGCTGCAGGGGATATTTTAATTGCCGCCTCACTTTGTTACATGCTACATGTTTCGCGAAGTGGTGTCCGAAGGTGAATCTTACTCGTTCATTGCATGTTTAACGGGTCAATATGTCATTTCCAGATCGGACGCCTTGATCAACCAGTTGGCAAGTATTCATTTCAGCAGAATTGCTTTCGCTAACAAACCGCGATGAACTATAGCTTTTATACACCATTAACACTGGCTTTTTAACGAGGTTAGCAATCGGCTTGCTTGGGTGACATATAACTGACATTAGTAAAGTGTCTGCGCCTTGGGTGCACTAATATGCGCAAGTGATCTCGCATTTTCAACATCACTGGTCGCTCACACTGTCGTAGCTCACTGCGTGGCCGCAATCGTTCGCCTATCACATATTTTACTTTATCATCGGTCGATGTGCGTCCTAAGTCGGGGAGCGCGAATTTTAGTTGATACACTGCTTCACAGTGCACTGCAATACCCTTTTTGCCACTCTTAATGCACGCAAAAGGTTGAGGGACCGAACCCGCTCTGAAAACATGTCGCTTGACCACCGTCCCTCAAAGGTAAAATGCTACAGCGGTTCGAGTCTAGTAGGATATGATCTCTCATCCCCCTTCTGTTATTTCCAGCGCGTGGCAAATAATATTTCTATCAAGATAGAGACTATCCACGAGTATATCCAGGATGAAGAACTTGAAAGCGGTGCATGTAGGAGTGCTGTCGAAGGACCATTGTCGGGGGATGACGCGAAGGATGGCGTGGCCTATCGAGCCGGATTCTAGCAGTATAGAGCTTATTTCCGTGCTTCGCTGTAGTAGGTCAAGACTTATATCATGTTCCGTCCCAGCAATTGCTCTCAACATACTGGTTTCTCTGTCGTACTCGATACATACATCATCTCTCAGAGCCAACGCGCCGTAAACGTGTGGTCTTCAGGTTTCAGTTGCTGGGTGCAGGTACCATAGCATACCGCTTTTGATGTGGTGCAGTGTGAAACATGTAATGGCCTTCATGCGCTGAGTACTCATCGGGGTGAGTACATAGTTGCGTAGGTATCATGACATACTAATGAGTGTCAGACTGCTTAAGGCCCGCCACGACCATACCGGATGACGGCTTGCCTCATCTGCTAGGATCGCGGCACCTCGAGACAGTCTGGTCCCCAAACCAGGAAGTTGTGGGTAACCGGGCAAAGAGTGGAGAACTAGGACCCTCTGTGCTCTAGTCGTGTTTGACACATCCGCACAGTCGGTCTTGGGGCCAGCGTGACGGTCTGTGACGCAGCATAGCGTAGTCACAGAGCCCGCCTGCGTGGCCCGCCCTGGCCATCGGCGCTTCACCTCGCTCCCCATTTGGGGCCTCCTGCATGCGAACTTCTACCTGATCGGTTCTCACCCGCCGCGAATCCGCCCGCCCCCGCGGTTCACCCGGTTGCCCCCAAGCGTGAGTGAGGACTTGAAATTGAATCAAATCCTCGCTCACGCTTGGGCCCGCACTCCGTCACCGACCACCCTGTCCCTACCATCATAGCCCACTCGCGTATTATCGATAGATTACCAATACACGCTCTTTGTCATCCTGCTCGCCGAGCGCTCGTCCAAAGAGAAAGGTCTAGTCAGAGGACTTTGCCGCCGCCCTGACCGCCGCCCTTCCAGGGCACTGTAGAAACTGACTTGGGATAATTATATGAGCATGAGGTGAGTCTAACATTGTCGGCGACAAACTTGCAGCACTGACAACGCGTCAGCACCAAGATACGCGGATATGTCCAAATGTCATGAGTCGAAGACGGAGGGTAGATAATACTGCAAGGGGACACGGGTTGGTGCATTTGATGTGTCACGCCACCGATCGGACAGCCCCGATGTCCCTCGGGCCAAAAAGTGGAGATTAGAAGCCAGTAACCATCATGGCGTCTTGAGGTATGTTCTCTGGACCATGTAGGACGAAAAATGTGAACTTCTTATACGACTGTAGCACCTCGGTCGTGAGCCACAGCTCCTGCGCTGGGTCCGATACTTATTGTGTGGTGGAAGATGTACATACCCTGGAACCTCGCCGGCAACTTCTGACGCAACCGTAGCGACAGGAATCCGTATCCGTCTCGGTAAGGTCGCGAGCTGTGTCGCGAAATCCAGCAAAAGACTCCAATGATCTGGCAGGCACCTACTACTCGGTGGCGATGTGTAGTATATGGTAGGATGTTACATGACGATAGAAAGGATAGGTGATTATGCAAGAATGGACATCAAAACTGTATGGTGAGACTGTGGGGGCTCCTATCTGTAAACGTTGTGCTCATTTCCCTTCAGGAGTTTAGTTGTTTGGCCTCCTCCCTCACTGGTGCATACTTGCGAATGACGTAGAACATTAAACAGGCCGCGACATTTCTTACAGTAAGCGATTGGCGCTTTGATATGGCACATTTATTAGACTCCTGGTCCAGTCTTTCCTGGCGATGCGCATTTATAAGCGTGATTTTCATCCTTTGAGGCTCGCTATCAACTGTGCTACAGTCGGCGATCAGAGCTGGCTCGTCTGTGGTCCAGTTGTAAGCTAAGAATCACTCCAGACGTGCAATCTCATTTATCAGGCATTATTGGTCATCTCCGAATTCAGTGAGTCTCATCCATTCGGATCCATTCTACCTTCGCTTGTAACGGGTTGTGTCCATTGGTATGTGACGAAAAGTTTTATTTATGGAAGTTACTAACGTTCGCTGTGTTTAGTCTTCGCCGCCAAGGCGTACGTATTATTCCCCGCCGATCTCTTTAGCGATTGCATGATCAAACTTTCATGGCTAATCAGCATGCGTTTCCACACGCTGTCAATGCTTGCCAGCCAGATGGTAGGTGAAGTAAACCACACGGATTATCAGTCCGCTGATGACCAGTTCAGACGTTAGCAAAGACCAGTAATGCGCTGGCAGCGGCAGGAGATGTCCTCATTGCCGTCTTACTTTGTTATATGCTTCATGCGTCCCGAACTTGCTTCTCCAGGTGAAGAGTTCGTTTACTCGTTCTGCATTCTGAATAGCGGGCGATTCTTGAACAGTCCTAATGTATTGATTAACATATTGGTGAGTGCCTACTTTCACAAAAATCCCTTTACTAAAGTCTGAGCATTGAACAGGTCGTGGATACCATCAACACTGGCCTTTTGACTACATTAGCCTAATGTCCGTTTGAGGCATGTACATATTGACAGCGCAAAAGCATTTGTGCCTTGGCTTCAGTACTGTGTGTGAGTGTGCTCGTTTACTCTATGCATTTGCGTGTCGTTAACTACATACACATCAGCTTTCTGTATGGCCACAATCATTTGCCTACATAATATTCTACTTCATTATTGGTCGATGTACGTTCACAACCAAAGAGCAGAGTAGTTCATTGATGTATTACCTCGCAGTATACTGAAACAGTCTCCTTGCCACCCTAAATGCGCGCAAAGGATTGAGAGGAAAATCTCGCTCAGACGACATGGGACTTGACTTGCAGGGATATGATATAGCACTCCTCAAAAAGTCATCAAAGGTGACTTTCTGGACAGATACGTATCCCCTGTCCTATTTGGCATCTGGAGTAGAACGATATCTCCATAAAGATAGAGACCACAAGAGAATGCATCCGGGACGAGGACGTGTGTAAGAGCGAGTCTGCCATCGCTTGAGGCACCGCTGTCAATGTTAGTGACCCAAGCCAAACAGCGGGGGTCTGAATTGAGAGGCTTATGTAATAGACAAATACCATGTAGTCGAGCCCCCGAAGCTCGGCCGGGCCTAATACTGTGTATTGTAATACTAGCAGGACTGTGAGTCGCCGGCCTTCCGAGTCAGAGCTAGCAAGTCGCACTGCTAACAGTGCTCTCTCCTTTCGCGGGTCTCTTTGATTTTCGTAACCTCCCCAAACACCCGCCTTCTCGAGCTTGAAAATGATTCGTCCCGATGGTGATAAATCTATGATCTTCGGAAAACTGCTGCGACCGCCGGGGCCCCCGCTTAGCTAGAAGGCGCGACGCAGTGTCGCCACCGGAACTTTACTACTCTTCGTGCCTCCGTCGCACTGACCCGCCCACTGCCATCTCACTTCTTGGGCTCCCTTGCGCGCGAGCACTAGCGCGGCGCTGTTTTTCACTGGGAAACGCGCTTTCCCACTAGTACCTCGCGCGTCTACCTATAAATCTCTGCTCCCCCTCAGGTTATTCTTCCTCTCCGTCAGCCTTCCGAGTTTCAAATCCGCCTCAGCCCTAGCTCACTGACAAGCGCATACATTATAACGCGATCAGAATACATCCATTGACATTCCTTCCGGTAATTGGTTTGCGATTCTCAGTTTGACATGCCGAAGTTCCGGAAACTGTCGAACTAGCTAAGGCCGCCGCCCAAATGCACGCATAATAGCTGACTAATGTACTTAGACGTACCTCCTGTCACAAGCCCTGCCCTTTCCGTCATCTAGCACCCTGTCGGGTGCCGTTTAGCATAGCGACTATTATGGCCACCAGGTTTCGGACCGGCTGGTTTCATCCGACGAGGGCGTCTCGGACCTGAGTCTCCTGGTGAGGATAGTCATGCTTCTGTTGTATGATAGTTTTGACGTGGCGCATGGTTTGTTCCATACTTGGGTATGTTTTTCCAACTTAACCTTCGCGTTAGCTTCCTTGCTTCTCCCGCCGACCTAATCAGTTCGACCTCATGTTGTGGATACGTCTGGACAGTACCTGCCACTGCCTGTTTCGTACCCCATGTTTATCGGCAACCGAAGCGCGCTGTCCGTGCTGCTACCTGCTGGATCCCATTGATAGTGCCACTTGGACCGCCGCATTTACCAGCCTCAACCTATTTTCTTTTTTTCGCGAGCATGAGTTCTCGTTGTTACAAGACCCACAGGTGCGCCTGCACCCAGTGCTACACCGGCACTACATACATGTTTGATTTCCCCGTGCTGTTCGCAGATTACCCATACACGGCATACGGCACTGAGATTTAGTAGCATTCTGCCCATGCAGGTGGATGGCTCCTAGCAAAGCCAAGAATTCGAGGTCTCGTGCTTTGTTCAGGTACAAATTCAGACCCAAGCCAGAGTCTGAGTGTATGGTAATGATTTTATTGATCGCGCGCTGTCCGGGATGGACGGAGTGATCAATGGTCGTGATAGTGGGCACGTTAGAAATGAAAGCCAATACGTGGTAAGATTATCACCAGTGCCAAATTACAAAGACGCCTTTCATTCGAATTGTGTGTATCGTTACTGTCCACATGATACATCCATCATTCGGGTAAGGATGGTTACCACTTTGTACCGATGTCAATGTGTGAATCTTTCATCAGGAGGTGAAACTCCGCACTTATAATGTTGACGTTTGACGGCTTACTACTGAGACAGAATCGACAACCACCGTTACAATTCCACATGAAGCATCGATGAATCCTGCTCTACCGACTGCAGGTCATCTAAATAAATTCCAAGTGTCATTCCTAAAGACAACCGCCACTGGCAACGCGACGCGGCTATACCATACAATGTTTGTAATTCGTGCACCATATAAAAACCTTGAAGGGTCCTTATTCTGCCTCTCTCTCGGTTTCCGCTACAATACAGAAAATGGGGGCCTTAGACACTACGTATGCCCCTCGCTTCCCTTCGCTTTCTGCACTAACTCAACTATTATTCCTAGCCTTGGTGCTCTCTACATCGGAGTTGTTATAGCAGCAGTGTGGGTACACGAGTGCATATTCGTAGACACAAACTCATGATGCTTCATATATGTAGTCTATATGGATGTATGGGCCAGCCAACATTCTTCTCATTTGAAGCTTATTCAAAAAATACTAGGTACTTGCATTCAGACATGGTTTTACTATACTCACTACCCAACGGACCCCTGGTATAACAAGGTTATTGTAAGTTGTCATTGAATTTATTGGATCTACACACTCTCGATTCCCGTTCCAGGTCGCCCTTGTTCTATTATCAGATACGGGCCATCAGATCTTGATCACACACGTGGGTAAGCACAGCCATCGTTGGATGATATCTGGATATTGATCTGCTCCTAGTTTACACCTATTGTATCACGGACTTTGGACAATATAATCAGCTCACGAAACTTGTGTGGTGAGTGAATTCCTGCTCATTCGACCTTTGTGCCCATCCCACAACAGGAGTATAATCGTACGTCAGTCTTTACCGTCATGTACATAGATGACATCACAAACCCATGGTACCCAGGTTGAAGTTTACTTCAATGTACGTGGACGCTGTCTCTTCGACCTTGGTACCCTCCAGCTGACCTTTCGGACTAGGCATTTACTACCCTCTTTGTTCAATGCTACTTAGGAATGCGAGTTTACAAGCGTTCGTTTATCGTTTTTGTTTAAGTTCCATCATTGAGTGTTACTATAGTCACTAAAAGCTTACTAGCGACTGGATTAGTTGTGAGTTTTGTGTCGACTGCAATACCTGATTTCAACTCGACGTTTGCCCAGGCAATCTTTATACTTGCGCAATTTGGTAAGGGATGCACTTCCGAGCATACTCCGGACTGAAAGACGTTACCCCCTGCAGTTGCCTCCACTGGTGCGTGTTAGTTACGATTTCGGGAACATCGTTAATACAACCTCTCTCCGTAGCTTTCTCTTCTAAAGCGCAAGTCTTTCGTATTATCTTTTCTGCTACGTAATTTTACGCATACATTTAGCATAACATTCGATACGTTTGCACAACTTGCCACCCTGAGGGTAAGCCGAGCGAATCCTGACTCGTGAACATCTCACTGACTTGAAGTGTAGGATCTTTCTAGGACAGTTAATGCGCTCGCTGCAGCAGGGGATATCATCATTGCAGCATTACTCTGTGTTGCGCTTCATAGATCGCGGACAGGCTTCCGGAGGTGAAGCGTCTTCATATGTTCTTAAAGTACCTTCTGATTCCGTCATCAGATCCGAGACGCTCATCAACAAGATGGCAGGTCGTCAATGCAAAAGCGTGACCTTACTTAACATAGACGTGATTTACAGCTCACCTTTACCATCAATACTGGCGCCTTGACAAGGTCAATTTTCGATGTATTCTTAGCGCATCATATTGCTGATAGCAGGATAGTCTTGATGCATTGGCTTCCTTAATATGCGTAAGTATTGTTACTCGCCTCGTACCTTATCTGGTTGTTGATGGCTCACAGATTACTGCGTGGCCAAAGACATTTATCTACGTCACATTTTACTTTTGCATCGGCAGACGTGCGTCCAATCTCGAGGACAGTCCTCCTTATTAATGTGTTTTCTTCGTCAGTGTACTGCAACTCGCTTCTCGCTACCCTGAATGCACGCAAAGCATTGAGGGCCGGTGGATCCAGTGGAGATGATATCATCCTTGAAGCCCAAAGTCGCGGAGGCACTATGTTCGGAACTTCGACCACGAACGTAGGTTCTTGAAGTCCTGGATGTGTAGACCACGTTTGATCATTCCACGTCCCCCTGCGGTTAGCGTGTACCGAACAATATTTCAGTCAAGATCGATACTACGCATGAGTACGTCCGGGGTGGACAGAGCGGCGCTGACAAGGGTATCCTAGCTTTCCCCTAACTATTCACTGGTGGTAGCGTGAATATACATATTATATGTAGTGGCCTACGGTCTTGGATTTCGATGCCAGTGCGCGGAAAATTTAGGTCAGCATACATACTATTTCTCTGGGGAATGAACGTCATGATATGGCGGGAATTAGGAGGTGGTCGCGATTCGTTTTGCATGGCGTGCCAACAGTCAAGGCAAATGACAATAACGCACCGCATAAATAGTTTCGGGGAAGTGGCTGCTCCGAGTTTGGCCGTACACCACGGACGAAGGCGAAAGTTCGCGCGAGAACCAGTCAGCGACCAGCCACCGAACTGGCAACCTGTCCCGCACGTGCTCGCGGCAGGAACATGGAGGGAACATGAAACATGTTCAATGGCTACTTAAATGAAAAACTGAAAGGGAGGCGTGATATATTTTCCCTTGGACAACATGAAAGGAACACTGAGCGACCAAGACAAGACCAGCTGCAAACCTGTGCGGGATCTGCCGGGAACATGATAAAAATATGTTCAACTGCCGCTGCCAGTGGCCACGTGACCCACGTCTTAAGATTCAGTGGCAGTTATGCCAGAAGTGGGCGAGTACATGGTATGTCCTTGAATATCATCGTTGCAGAGATACTGGAGGCTGATGTATTGCCAGTAAATCCCGCGACCAGACGTCCTCCATCGAACGTGTCCGTAAAACGGCTTCCGAAGGTGCGATTCAAACGTCTGAATTCGAGACTAGACCGTCGTCATGCTGGAAGGAATGGAGGACGTGACAACACCCGCAAGCAGTGACAAGACTTAGGCCTCTATAGTGGTGGGTACTAGGACCGATGCGGCCCGGGAACATTTTGGCCGGCTTGCCTTTCGAAATTCAGACCAGAGTTGCCGCACTGACAAAAAAAGACCGCCGTTGCAGTTCAGAGCCAAATTCCGTCAGTATATAACATCATGATGAAGTTGCACTTGCGCACAAACCGACCCACTTCGGATCACAGTCCAAAGAATTTATGGAGGACGGTGGCTTGTTGTACTGTCACCGTCGGACGGAAGAACAGTCTTGTCCTTATTCCATCTTGGGCCATATGCAACGCGACGTGTAGCACTGGCAGGCGTGGATGCGGAACTTCGGCACGCACAGGTGGAGTTAGGACAGCCGACCTCACATGCCACCAATTTCGGGTGCAGTCCGTGCAGTCCGTGCGTCGCAGTTAAGCGTTGATTGTGATTGGTGCTTCCTCCGTCCAATATAAGTGCCAGTGCTGCTAAGGCGGTCGACCATTCCTCAGCTGATGCCTTGCAACCTCTGAAAATGACCTCTGACTCCTACTATACACCAATAGACAACTTCCTCCTAGCTGACCTTTTCCGGCTCCAGATTTCCAAGGTAGGTGCAGTGCGCATGCCACATGACGCGGCGTTATCAGGGAAGACTAATATAGCAACTAATCTTCTGATCACAGTACATGAACGGTAGGGTCTGTTTCGCCTTGATGTGCAATCGCGTTGATCGTTTTTTAGTCTCTGCTTTGGCTATTTTCGTGCGTGCAATTGTGTGCCGACAAGGCGGGATTGGATGTAACCCTTCAACCATGCAGGCATTTGATTACTGTTTAACATTCAGTTCTGAGGTCCTTATCATCATTGGTTTCGTTTCGCCATTTTCATGATTACACTCAGGTAGAACATGTTTGGGGCACTCGGTGGGAGGCAACGCGCATCGTATTCACAGTGTCGAGATACCTTCCGTTTCTCGCTTCCTCGTTAACTTTTTACGGTCTGTGCGGCTGTCTTTTGCTTCTTGCGTTTCTGAGGCAAAATTATCTCAGTTACTTTGGTCACTGAAAAAGTGAGTACCCTAGGCCATCGAGTTTGCCGAAGAAATAACATTGATCTTCGTTCCAGTGTGGAAAATTGACTCTTGCTTTAGATGGTCTAGTCGTTTTACTTGTAATACCTGCTTGATGATGATTCTTCCAGCAGCCATGTATAGCGCTAGCATCATCTTTGCAGAAGGGATCCTAATCCTGCGCACGTACGCTTTGTGGGGTCGCAGCAAGAAGATCCTGTTTCTTCTTTTGGTCTTGGCAGGGGTGGGTCTCTTTTTAAAAATCATACGTTTCTCAGACGGGCCTATTTCGCCCCTAGCTGTCCATCGCAGGTGCCGAGGTGACATCGTTGCGAATAAATTACACTTTACCGGGGGACGACACCTCAATATATAGTCAGTGCTGTCCACTCCATATATAACGAGTTACCCAAGACTGGTCCGGCAGAATTTTACCCTTCCGCGTGTGCTTACCGATCCTCGAGAGCTGGTGCATTTCAGTATATTTTTCTGATGGTATACGAAATATGTATGTTTTCCCATGGTTTTCACTTGCAGTTGGATCTCACTTTGTTCAGTTCTCCAGAGCATGAACTCCTGGAGGAAGTTTGGGACATATCGTAGTGTTCAGAGCAGGACATTGAATACACTCTATTGGGATGGCATTATGTACATGTGGGCCATTATTGGTGAGTCATTACTTGACCTTACCATCAAGAAGCACACGAACTCGCCGACCAGCCTTGTCTGCGACTAACATGGCCGTGATCATTGGCGCACCGGTAAGTGATTTCAGCTCCATGCGTGGTTACTCGACGTTGAGCCTGCTCTTTTTGGAAGATCGCGTATGTCCCTGCGTTGGATACGTTCGTATTTCTACCAGTCCTCTGCATTCGTGATATCTTATTCTGCACTATGCTTATTCTCCAACAGCGCTCAGGTCGCACTTCACAGTGTCCTTGCTTGTCGGATATTCTTCAACCTCAGACAGTGCGATAAACAGTTGCATTCGCTTGAGGATGACTTTTCCCTTGAAACTTTGCGCTATCGAGCGTGGTCAATGGCTGATGGTACAACGTTAACTGCAACGTAGGCTCAGCCGGACGACATCGTAGTACGAGAGTGCGATGGTGGATGAGATAGTCTGCAGGTGTAGGGGGGTTTCGGGCCGGCCAGTTTCTGTGGTCCGATGATAGTAAGGACTATGTGCGCATCGGCTGCTCTGGACATCGAAAACGTTCTGAACAATGCACTACTACTGCTTCTTCTGTTCTCCTTGACCTTGTTTCATGCTCATCTCGATGGCTCGTGCAATCGCCTGTTCCTCATCCATTTCATCGTCATCGCCTTGTTCCTCTCCCATATCGACATCCCGGCGCTCGGACATGGCGATTGCTTGTTGTAGCATTGCCTCTTCGTCGGCGTCGATATCTGCACTGCCGTCGCCACGTTCAGTGGAGTCACCTGCGTCTGCCGCCGCTTGGCGTGCTTGTTCTTCTGCGGCCTGTCGTGCCTGCTCTTCTTCCATTGACATCCGTAATGCCTGTCATTCGTCGCGAAGATAGTCATTCCTCAGCCCCACAATGTATTGAAATATAAAAAAACAGTAGATTCTTACCATTGCAAGCTCAGGGTCGAGGCTCGGATCAACGCCAAACTCAAAGCTGTTAGCACCGCCAGAGCCCGACGGGCCTGCTATTCCAGCCATCGCCTCCGGTGGAATTCCACGATCTTCAGAAAGAATTGGCGAAGAGAGGATATGATCCGACAGCAGATGTGGCCCAGGCGGTACGGACACGAGATGTCTATTTACATCGGATCGGATGGGCAGATTGCGCGTAATAGTTATGTGAGACCAACGGAATACGGCGTAGTCAGGGAAGACTCACGAATTGTCGCCGCTAGTCGCATTATCCACAAATGCCTTCAGCACGCCACCACCCCCACTGGCTTCGCCCGCGTTCTCCTCGATACTGTCCCCAAATGAGATGATATCAACGGCAACATTATTCTTCTTGAGCTTCTTGGCGAGCTTGACCATCTCGCGCTCATCTGCACCCGCACCCGAAAGGGGCGAGCCAACGAAGACAATAATGCGCTGCCGGAGATTCTTATTCTCGCGATGCTTGAGTGCGAGCTGGGCTATATTGATAGCGGTCGGGATATCGATCGACCCACCGATCTTAGAGGACGCGGTGTGGATCGCTTTCATGATTTGACCCAGTTCTTTGGAATGTGTCACAAGAACTTCTGGGCTGGAAACCACAGGACAGCGAGAGCCAGCCAAGAAGGCAAATATGTTATGTGTAACGCGTGATAACGGGCGAATAGAACCACTTACGCACCCTTTATAAGCCATGGTCATCAAGCCGACAGTGTTCTCGGGGTTGGAGTCGATCTTGGTCTGGAAGATGGCGTTGACGGCGTCAGACTGGGCGTCGAACCGCGAGGGCACATAGTCGCCATTCCGCATGTACTCCGAGTTGTCAACGATCATCATTGTTGCTTCGAGAGGCATCTTGTTCGTCCTATTTTCTCGTCTCAGAGCCTTCGTCAACGTGAACACTGGCAGGACTGGACTGTCTCAGCAAGCCACCTGAACCTTAACCTGAGTGGTATAAACCCTAACCCTAATACCAGCTCTATGATCTCGCCGGTGACTTGATCCGGCGCTCCACCTCGATTGACTTGTGTCGTCAAGTATAGGACTAGAAGAGCAACGGCTGATGATGATGAAACACCTTCCAACGCAAGAGAGAAATCGCTCACCCGATGGATAGTGTGATGGCCGAATAAACAGTCTTTCGCCCCTTTACAGCATTGTTGCGGTATGACTTGTTTCAGGCCGCATTCAATCTTCCTTATTAAACTTGTGTTAAGTGTGCGTGATGATTTTTCCTTGATCTCCATGTGAAATTCACGAGCGGGTTGAATCCGATCCATTGGAACCATCTACTCTGGCTCTGGCAAGTGATCATCGATCATCCACTCCGGTCTCCATTCAAGTAACAAAGCGAGACGCTGACTTTGACAGCAGGTGACCTTCACAGCTTGGCACTGGTTTGGTTTTTACCAGCCGGTGGCTGACAAGGTATTTGCGCCGTTGCCCTCCGTGACACATGTGCTCACATGGCAGCCGTCTAAACTTGGAGGCAACCGTCTAACCGAGGGCATGCAGATACTAATCAAATAACCGTAGAGGAAAACTATTGTTTGAAGGTCAGAACCCCCGTCACCGCATGAGCTTCGTCGGATAACTTCCTACCAGGGATCCGTCGCCACTGGCTCTTTCCAAGGTCACTGTGGCTCCTAAGCAACTCTAGATCGCACAGAAACGGCAAAGCAATGCATTTCACACAGCGTGGTGGATTTTATTATCCAGGCGTCGCCTAGACTATCGTGGGGTAACTAATCCATTTTGTGACCGATGCACGGCCGACGAACGCAAGGTCGTTTACATCATTGCATTCTCTCCGGCCATCAGATTGAATGCTACCCAGGACATAAATACGGCCTAGATCCTCTCTAGCAGGCAGCACTCACTTTTTCCCTTAATCATGTTGTTTTCCGCTTTGCTACTACTCTCCATATTTTCGGGTGCTGCTCAGGCAGGCAAGAGGGGTCTTTGCTGGCCTTGGTGTAAGGCTGAAGGAAATATCTCCATGATTGACTACTGACCCTGCCCTCTGTAGACAATAGCCCTCTGTGCGACTGTTCCCCCGGGCTCTCTGGCTCGTTCAGCATATTGACGGATTAATGCAGCGACCCTGGAGTGTTCAACAATGGCGACGGTGAAGTGGTTGCCATGTACATATACCCCTGTTTCCGGTTTCGTCGCTCATTTCATGCTATCGCCCTAGATATGATTACGAAACGTACGCACCGCCGTCCACCAACGGCAATGGTGGACTCGGCTTCATCGGCATGCAACGTTGCCTCGACTGTAGCTCGAGTCCTATTGCCGACCTCCAGTCCCGCTGGAGAGCACAAGGATGGGCCAGTATGTCCTCGTTGGTTTCCATGTTGCGCACTTTCCTACTAGCGATTACTCCATTAGCCGTGTTTACCTTGAACGAACCCGATCTGAACGGGATCAGTCCCAGCCAGGCTGCTTCTTGGTACATTCAATACATAAACCCTTTGGTAGGAACTTGGTCGATTAATATAGGGAATGCTGCTTACCACGAATGTGAGCAGACCATTAAAAAAGCGCTTCCTGCCGTCACTTCGAACGAGGCATCTGGCCAAGGTCTGAGCTGGGTCTCAGAAATGATCAGCGCATGTGGTGGCAATTGCTACTTTGACTATATCAATCTGGTACGTAGATTTCGAGACCTTCCTTTTTCATCTGGGACTGATCACCTGGGTAGCACTGGTATGGGTGAGCAATGGGCCGAGAACTGTTCAATCCTGTGTCCTTGATATTTTCACTGTAGAGATACCTTTGCAGAGTTCCAGAGCTACGTCGAATCTGCGCACAACCAGTTCCCCGTAAGTACATCTTTTATGACCACAGATCTTGATTCATGACGATTTCCACCCCATGCATCGATTAACTCCAGAATTATCAACTAGTCATCACGGAGTTTGCCCTCCAGAACCCCTCTGGCGGCCAGTCGGCTCAGTACGTTTCACGTTTGATGATCTACGTGTTTTCTGAGACAAACACATTGTTTTAAGAGTCGACTTCTTCCAGCAAGCTTTCTCCTTCCTTGATGGCGCGTCTTACGTGCAGCTCTACTTCCCCTTCGTGGCGACGTCTCCAGCCCTGTTACAAACCAATGACGCTTCCGCGGTATCCTTCGTCGGGACCGGATCTTGCCTGTACAATAATGACGGAGGTCCGTCAGCTGTGGGCAATCTGATGTACTAGTAGCACGGACGTGTGCCTGTACTGCCGCTTGTAGCCTCGGTTACATAAAAATGTCTTCGGCGTAGAAAAAATTGTCGTAACTCTTTTGCTTTCCTGAGAATGTATCCCCTGGGGTTTCTTTACCTCGGGCTATCTCATCGGCCTGGTCCTCATGGGAGTGGTCCGATAACGGGACGGTTTCTTATCTTGAAAACTGTGCGAAATTACGACACGGCGGACTTGTTACCGTCTTATCGAAGTCACGGCCCCAGCTGTCTAATCAAAGTTTGATGATGCCGAAGCTGTGAGGTCTTAATCTGCGACTATTTAAGCTCAGTAGTCATTGGTAGTACCAGCTGGGTTGTAGCTGGCGCTAACCTCAGGAGTGTGTAGTTTCAGCAGTGTAGTTTTGCCGACACGGTGGCAAATATTCCGGGCGCACCGTTGCCACTTTCCCAAGGGACCATTTTTCCCACCCAGGTCACATGCATCCCCTAAGCATGATCGATCGGCACAAGTAGCACCCTCTCGAACTTTGTCGCCATGCGGTAACTCCACAGCATTCTTAGCGTTGAACCACTACCGCCACGACCATTTATACAGCTAGCATGGGACACGGTCGGTTTTCTCAATCCAACGAGGTATGTGGGTGCCTTTCAAGTTTACGAAGGAAACCAAGGTCATGAGTCCTTGTCCAAAAATCCTACTTGAAATTGACATATAATTGACGCCGAGCTGCGAACAGGACGCATGTCGTCTGCCGGAAGGGGTGCGACGCATTGGCTACGACGCAGACACGCAACGCTACACTTTCCGCGATCGTGCCGGCCAGCTCTACCAGAGCACCCCCGGCGAGGAGTACGGCGTTCTCAAGCCGGTCTCCGCACCGGTTCCGCACCGGCGCAATGTGACTTTCGAAGGTACGCCCCCCATAAGCGCCATGGAGCCCCCATCGCCCGCTTGGCGCTCTTTCTTTTTTGTTTGGACGGTCCGTTTACACGTTGGTGACAGAGAGATATGATCCGGCGCTAAGACAACACTCCCGGAAGCCCGCCAAAACGTTTGAAGAGATTCTTCCATCGGGCTATATCGCTGCCGCGCCGCAGCCAGGCGGGGAGTCATCGTCCCCGACGCGCGTCAAATTCGTGCAAACGGCGATGCCCAAGATGCAGGGCGTCGTGGCGACCGTCCGTCGTCATACAACAATGAGAATGAGGAGGGCGCCGCCTGTAGCACAAGCGGGGGGCGGCCTGCACCGTAGCGAATCCCTCATGAGCGATCGCAGGAAGCTGCTGGGCGATGATGAAGATGACTCCTGGGAAATCGTGCACAAGGACGAGATATTAAGCGGCAATCGGCTGTCGCGGTCCAAGTCGGAGATGCGGCCGTCAAGGCATCACAATATTTACGGTTCGCGCATATGAACTGCTGGTAGACGTGGGAACAAGTAAAGAGAGGTGTGTACTTGTGACAACAATCGCGCCCCGTGTACTACTTGTACAAACGACACTCCGTCCGGCCGGTATGATCTTCACGAGCAGCGTCTGTATCTCTAATATCGTACTAGATGTATGCATGTTCTTCTAAGCTACTATCCTCTATTCTCAGGTTTCGAGTTAGCGCTATCGTGATGTATTCCGCATCGCAGAGTTAAGCAGAACAGCACTTGCCAGTGGACATCGAGCCGCACGACACTCACGTCGCGAGACAATATTTGCAAGTGTGAAATTCATTGTCAAAGGACGATTGGGAGAAAACATAGGGATATCAAAGTGCACATAAGACGTGCATTGTGAGACGAGGGACGAAGGGAAAGAAGGGCTCCTCGTCGGCATCAAGTCCAAAGGCCCAAAGGGCGCAGGAAAAAGCGAATCGTCAACAACGTTGTAGCGTGATCAGCGCACAGCACGTTCATCGTGCTTCTGCATCGGTTTCCGAGCCCAAACCGCGGTCGCGCGAAAGCCTCAAACCTAGCCCAAAGAGTGTCATTCGTTTCCTGCTCACAGGATGCGGGGCCATCGATAGGGGTCGCAGAGGAACCTGGACGGGGGCAAGCTTGGGATCCAGTGCGATGGCTTCCGCCCGATCCCTAGAGAGAAACTTAACTTTGGCCGCAATGCGTTGGCCGAAAGGCTGGGGAACGGCAGGTGCCACGGGTGGGTCTAGGTCCGATGTCTGGATTTCGGTCGGCGCTTGCTCTGGGACCGGTGGTTCGCCGAGGTCTTGATCGACATACATAGCGACGGATGGTGGCGAGGTAGCGAGCGGCGTTGAAGATGATGTTTCCGAGCTGCTGCTGGTTGGGGTGTCTATATCTGGCAGAGCGGGTAGCGAGGGATCTGTGGGGTTCTTCTCCTCCTCGGGCGCCTAGTGATCGAATAACGGGAGCTGTCGACTGGGAAAAGGCGTATGACACACGTCGGGCAACTCACCCGAGGTGAGAGACGTCGGCTTGTCATTTTGGCCAAAGTCGACCGTAAGGCGAGTACCATCTTGGAGGGATGTGTTTACGACCACTGCGATGTGCCAGGAGGGAAGACGCACTCATCAACTGTGACACGCTGCGGTTGGGGGCATCAGGGGTGTCCTCTTGCGAGTCGCGTTTGTGTGCCTTGGTGATGCGGTATACGGAAAAGGAGAATGTGTATGCCAAGCATAGGGACAGGAAAACGAGGAGCACGACCGGGACGAAAGGCTTGTGGCTTGCAGGGGTGGGGCCCGAAAAGCTGGACGGTTGGACGGTCGGTGCGGGAACGGCTAGCGTGGCTCGCGGTGCCATTTAGACGCTGGACGCCAGAGAAAACAATCGAAAGCGAGAGGCTGGGGCCAGGAAAAAGAAGACATCATACCCACAAAAAGTGAGGAGATTCGGAGGCTGACAACGTGCGGCTGAACCCAGCCCGTCGAGGTGAGACTCGGAGTGGCGGAGTAGAAAATCATACCGCATTTGATCAAGTCGATCATGATTCATGAACGATGATGACCCTCTCCACCCGTTCAGCCCGATCTTCCGGGACCTTGCCTTACTTCTAGCTAACGTCCCCTTCCCCTTTTAGGACTCGCAGTAAGCCGCGTTTGCCGAAGAATCGACTAACAGATGCTGGCCACAGCCGCGCAGTACAACACCACGGGCAAAGGTGAAAGTTCGCGCGAGAACCAGTCAGGGACCAGCCACCGAACTGGTAACCTGTCCCGCACGTGCTCGCGGCAGGAACATGGAGGGAACATGAACATGTTCAATGGCTATTTTAATGAAAAACTGAAGGGGGGGCATGATATATTTTCCCCTGGACAACATGAAAGGAACATTGAGTGACCAGGACAAGACCAGGAAACCTGTGCGGGAATCTGCCGCGAACATGATAGAAATATGTTAACTGTTCGAAAGCTGCTTCAATGGAGAACACAAAGGGGGACATGATACATTTTCTGCCGGAAAACAGCCTTTGAACATGTTGCACGTTCTCTCCTGTTCCCGCCGGGAGCACGTGCAGGACAGGTTACCGGTTCGGTAGCTGGTCCCTGACCGGTTCTCGCGCGAACTTCCACCTTTGGCCGTGGTATAAAGGGGCCTTCATCCGGGCCCATCTCTCCTAATGTCCAAACCATTCAACAACTGGCCCAACGACGTTGGGGTACGTTCTGTTTGCTGGACGGCCAACACCGCTGACCGCGCTTGGCTCTAGTTTGACGTTTTTTATGAGGAGAGAGAGCCCGTCGAGCTTCAAGTCTCTGGGAAAATCCCTTTTTATGTCTCAGGGACCTTGTACCGCACAGGCCCTGGCGGCTACGAGGTAGAGACCCTCAGTGGCAAAACCTTCTCCATCGACCACTGGTTCGATGGCTTCTCCCAGAATCACCGTTTCCAGATCATACAGTCTGACGATTCCACCCATGTCATCTACAACTCACGTCGAAGCGTTGATCCACTCATTGAAAACATCCGTAAAACCGGCAGGATGTCTGGTTTCAGCTTCGGCCAGAAGCGCGACCCTTGCGCCGGTTTTTTCAGGAAGATCATGAGCATGTTCATTCCAGATCCACCCCCGTCTCAGGATCAGATCAACGTTGGAGTCACACTTTCCGTGAACCCGCCTGGTTTGAAGGACGTTGACACTGGCGGAGGAAAGACAAAGGGACGTCATGCGTCGGGTATCCACTCTCTCTGGGTCAAGACGGACGCCGCTCAAGTACTTGAAATCGAGCCGGAGACACTTGAGCCCATGGGTCTTGCCAACCAATCCGTTTTACACCCCGAGCTCACTGGAAGCCTCTCTGCCGCTCATGCCAAGTCAGACCCAGTTACAGGAGATGTCTTCAACTACAACCTTGCGCTTGGCAAAGAGCAAATCTACAGGATCTTTCGCACGTCCGCCGCTACGGGGAAGACGGACATTTTGGCCACCATCACAGATGCACCCGGTGCTTACTTGCACTCCTCATTCATTACGGAGAACTATTTCATCCTCTGTATCTGGAGTGGTCATTATTCGTGGGGAGGCACCAAGATATTATGGGAGAGAAACATGCTGGATGCGATTTCCCAGTTTGATCCGTCGAAGAACGCTATGTGGTATGTCGTCGACCGCAAACACCACAAAGGCGTTGTCGCCAAATACGAATGCGACCCCTTCTTTTCTTTCCATACCGTCAATGCTTGGGAGGAACCTTCTCCTTCCGATCCCTCACAGATAGACGTCGTCGCAGACCTCTCAATCTACAACAATCTCGACGTTATAAAACGCTTCTATTACAACCGCATCAAATCGACCTCTCCTGACTCGCTGGACTATGTGGGCGAGAAGCATAGTGGTACATGCGACGTGTTCTTGCGGCGCTATCGGCTGCCCGGTGTCAGCCCAACCATCTACACGACGCTCGAGGTGCGCGAGGCTCTTGCCGTGCACACCGCCGAGCACAACCATTCGTGCGACCTTCCCGTCATCAACCCGCATTTCCTCACCAAGCCTTCGCGTTACATCTACGGCGTGTGCGACCGCGGACTGAGCACGTTTTTTGATGGGCTCGTCAAGTACGATATGGAGGCGCATACACCGATTTATTGGTCCGTGGATGGACACAGTCCGGGAGAGCCGATCTTTGTTGCAAGGCCCAAAGGCACCGCCGAGGACGACGGTGTGCTATTGAGCGTCGTGCTTGATGGGTTCACGAAGAAGAGTTACTTGTTGGTCTTGGATGCAAAGAGCATGAAGGAGGTGGGTAGGGCGAGTATGGAATGCGCCGTCCCATTTGGCTTCCATGGCATTTATCACCCCCAGGCGCTCGCGGGGCCCGGTACAGATATTTGAAAAGTACAGTAATGATAGGTCGAAAGCCTCTAGGTTTCAGTAGTTGTATATTAATTCACAAAAGGGTCGCGCGCACTTGGGGCTTGGAACTGCAAAAATGTATTATTTCATGAGCAAGGTGAGTTCAGGAGTTACTGCCAGTGCGAACTCACTCTAGGCCTAATGGTGCTATCGATATTCCGCTAACTACCCCATTACCCCGACGACCGATGATCTCAGGCAAGCTGCTTCATCAGTAAATTCGCAACTTCCTTTTTCGCACTTTTCGCACTTTTTGAGTTCTTTTCCACATTCTTTTCGTAACTTGTCGTCAAAGCAGCACAAGTAGATCCCCTGTACTTTTTTCTACTTTCCTTACCTTTTTTCAAGCTTTTCGTGTACTTTTCAGAAAAGTGTAAACAAAAAGCAACCCAATTTCATTAAAAGTATCCAGGACACTGATAAAAAGCACACCCAGTCTGACCCAGAAGACGCCACAAACAGTAGAAAAGTAAGGAAAGGTAGGGTGATGGCATTCTGTCTTCGAGTTGTTAGTGTACTAGCCAATTGCAATAGTAGCAAAATGGCGGTGCAATGCAATATAAGCGAGATCGAGCAGGCTAAGCAGCAAGTGAGCGGGCTCAGAGATGCACAGGAGGGGTCAAAAAAATGGGCTGTTGGGCTCAAAAACCCGTGCGTGGGACAGTGCATGAGCGGTCAGGTTTGAAAAATCTGTGTGCGGC